>JAVQKC010125218.1:0-18281 GCA_036025475.1 Philypnodon macrostomus
ATTAACGTGTTACTGTTTGCAATGACCCTGTTTATTGTTTACATACATCTCTTTTTGTGAAGCCCTCTGAGGCAACTGTGTTGTGATATAGGGCTATACAAATAAAATTGAATTGAATCCCACCACAAAACATATCACAACAATCACACATTCATACATTGGAGAAAAGTAGGTAAAGGAATCAAACCCTCACCCTTCATGTTAGTATATAATGTTAACAAACCTGTCTTAGATACAGCTTCAGCACGTTGCTGATGTCATGAGGATAAAGCTCGGATAGCTCTACCAGATCCTTGCCATTTTCAAACGCTTGGCATAACTTTTCCACCCGGGATTTGGCGCCGTTGACTCGATAGATCCCCTAAAGCCAGGCAAAAAGTCAAGACTGACAGAAACAGCATGTGTCTGTGTGTTATAATCATATTATAACAAGTATTGTACCTTAATATTGAGCGCTCTATTCTCAATCTCAGACGTACACTTCCTGATGATGAAGGGGATGCCGTCATGGCTGTTTTTAGCCGCTTGTGTGAAATCGATGCCAAACAAGTGAAGTCTTCCCTGAAGTTTCTTATGGCCGCACTGAATAGCCAGGGTCTCCAGACACTTCTTATGGCAGGCCAAGGAGCACTGTGGAATACAAAGAATTATATAGTCAATTAAACAGTCAATTAAGTACATTTTGTTTTGTTTAGTGGAGATGGAAATACAGTATGTAATGAGACTTTTGTGGCCGCAGAGAAATGGCAGCCATACCACCACAATCACACTTACAAGCCAAGTTCTGGTAACCTGTTTATGCAGTTAACTGAATCGAACAAACAGTCACATTCCTATGTCAGTCACTAGTCAGCATGCAAAGGGGACATTAGATAATCTTAGGAATGCCAGTGTTATTTTGTTATTGTCTCTATGAACTTTGGACTTAAATTATAAACTAAAATAAACAGTTGTGGGGGACTTAGGGGACTCTTTATAAAGATGAACAGAAGGTCTCCAGTTTCCCCCGCTCCGTCTCCTGACAGAGACCAGTGGGTACATTTGGTCCCAGCGGAGGGAGACTGGCCAGATTCAACTGCCTTTTCTCAGGATGTGTGGACGAGACTAGAGGTGGTCTAGTCTTGTCAGATTTCTGCTAAGCCCAGCCGATAAAGACAGCACTGTGGATAGTTGGCAATGTCATGGACACCCTCCGCGTCTCGTCAGGGGATTTACATTCTTTGCTTCTCAGTTTAAAAAAAAAAAAAATCAAAAATCAAAAGAAAGCTGGGATACCTCTTCGCACTCGGCCCCGTGAAACACCACCAGGCTGTCACATTCCCTGCACTTGGAGGGAGCTCGCAGTTTTCGTAGCTTGTGTGTTTGGGCCGCCTTGGACATCTGGGTATTTCGGAACGGTCCCGGGGAGCTGGCTGTCTCGATTACAATGTCAGTCAGACCTGGAGCGAGAAAGAGAACAGAGTATTATTATCTTTTGTCCAAGCATTATACAGAAAAACATGCTAAAAAGTGTGTACAGACCAGACCAAGCAGTGATAAAGCATTGTGCAAATGTAAAACAATGAACTGAGGTTTACAATAAATAATCTTCACACACTACAGTTTAATATCCAAAAATATACTTTTTCTGGTATGGCAAACAAACATTTTTACAGATCAGTTTTAAAAATGAATACATAACTGCCAAACAAATACTGCAATATATCAATATTTTAAATACAGCCGATTCTTTATATATAGGTTTGTTAAAGAGGACTAGTTTTTTCTTTGATTAGTGATTCTCTGGAAAAAAGGTGAGCCACAAGAAGAACATACACTATTTGAACAATGTGCCATTAAAGTTGTATAGTCCCAATGGACCAGAGGAGGTAGAGAATCCAATACTTTACCGTACCGTTACTTTTGAAGTAAGTAACTGTTTGAGCATAATGTCAGATTATCAGTTTAATTTTGTGGTAATCTGTCAAAAATTTTTTTTAAATATAACAGATTTTTATATTTTATTTTTCACATAAAGCTGTTCTTACATGACACACAGAGGTGGTAAAAGTACTCTTACTCTTTGTAGATTTACAAGATTTTACTCAAGTAAAAGTACAGTTACTTCAAAATATTATTACTCAAGTAAAAGTGAGTAAATGTAATTGAGTACTACCCATCTCTGCAATGTACTGATTAAAGGATACATTAGTCCCACAGTTAAACCAATAAAAACTGCCTTAAATTGCAGTATTAACTAGATTAACTATAACTGTTAAACCAGTCAACTCACCACAGTCAGACGGGGACGGAGGCTCTCTCTCATCCAAGTCGTCGGCCGAAGACATCGTCCCGGTGGAAGGGGTCCGGGGTAACCTCCTCTTGAAGTCCCCTGAACAGTAGGGCACAACACAGAGGTAAGCCCACATTTCGATTTTCATCTTGCTCAATTTTACTTCTGCTATGTGCTGCTGTCTATATTACTGTGGTTGACCAAACTGACCACCACTCTTTCTGAATTTAAGCCCCCAATACAAGGTGTGGTCAATGTTAGGGCTGTTGTTAGTCAAATTCCATAGGAGATGGCCAGTGATTCACACCTCCATTCACAAACTGTTGATCTGTGTATGTATATCAGCTGTGCAAGTTTAATGGGGCATTAATGAGGCTCATTCAGGATAAACACCAGTAATGTGAATGCAAATGGGGGATGGGCAACAACTTTTTGAATTAATGTAGGGTTGGTAAGGTGGTAATGTGAGGTCCCGGATTTCCAAATGACCCCCAAATAATTTCAGCAGTGGTGTTAAGTTGAGTTTTACTATGGTCAGAATATTTTGTTTTTTTTACATGCCAGAAAACCAGACATACATTTGAAGACACTGATACACGCTGAAGGGATTATTAGGGATATTTTTGGCAATATAATATCCTCTGCACAAAGAAAATATATGTAAAAACTGCAGAATGTTGGGTTAACCTCTGGATTTATGTAATAGATAGAAAAATTGTGTGGTTTAGCTCAGTCGGTAGAGTGAGCGGCCCATATTCAGAGCCTACTGTGCTTGTCCCGGGGTCGTGACTTCGAACCTGGCTCAACACAGTTTGCCAAATGACACTCTCCACTCTTCTCCCTGGTTTTCTGTCTACTGTCCTATCAAATACAGCTGAAAAATGGCCAAAGAAATTAAATTGTGAAATCCAACTGAACACTATCCTGGGCCCGAGATCAGCTGCACTGGCTGCTCTGCCTGATGCTGCGCCCTGGCCATAATACTAGTGATATATGATTAATTTCCAGATTTCATTAAGTCTGTCTTCTGAACTCTTGACACTTCCACACCTACAGTATCCTGTTCCAATGTTTCACAACCAACTATTGTCAGTTGTTGCTACGGCGTTAATATCCAGAAAAAACATTGCAATGTCGAGTTCATCAAAAAAATGTAACATGCCTTGGGCGCACGAAGTCTCTGCAATGTCCCTAAAGCAATTCATATTATGTTATTTTATCAATGACATCAGACCGATAAACATAATTTTAATAAGAAGTATCGTCTAACGGGTTCTTGACAAGTCTGCACACATCAGGAATTTGCCTGATTTTTCAACAGTGACAGTTCAAACATGGTTTCTGTTGATAAATGATGATGATACCTGGACTCGCGGTTGGAGAGTCCATAGAACGAGACTCACTGCTCCCTCCGGCACTTTCCGAGTCGCTGCACATCCCGCCCCCCTGATTGGTCGATGTCCAAGGGCGAATCCGAAGTGCTGTGTAAAAATGAAATAAAAAGCACATGACTGTGATTCTTTTTCTCAACGTTCAGTTTTTGCCAAAGCCACTAAAACGATGGTCAATAACCCCCGAGTTTTAATACAAAGAATGACTAGGCAAGTCTAGTTGAATGAATCTGTTTATAAAGAACCAAAGCACACGTTATTCCAGGTCAAGATCATTCTTTTGTTGAGCTTTAGATAATAAAAGATAAAACATGCATTGCAACCATAAAAAAAAAAAACATGAGATCTTGGGCATTCACTGTTGATGAGTGAGCTCAAGGCAAACAAAAGGAAGATGTGTGAATTTATGAATGAATAACTAAATGCTGTCGCCTTATTGCATTGTTAAACAAAACAGAAAGATGTAGAGATTCATAGGAAGACATCAGCAGCAGACAAAAGGTCTTACTTTTGAGATTGCCTATTTGCGTCAATGTCTTTAACAAATCTATGTCTAGTAATATGCGTGTACCTTGGATATCCGTGCTGCAGTTGGATCGTCTCTCTGCGATCTTAGGATGCTGAACGCTGGAAGGACTGTCCACTTCATCTTGAGCGATTATGTCCGAAATGACGGATGCCTGGGATAGGTTACTGTGGGACGAATGGCTGCCGCTCAGTGACCGCTTGTTGAACGTCACTCTGTAAATACATATTATTTTACACATAATCAATATCTAATGTCTCTTTTGTTGAAAAAACACAAATACTAAATACAAGACTTTTACAGAAAGACTTTTCCATCAGTAACTTATTTATCCTTTGGTAAATGTGTGAATTTGCATGTTTTTTGGAGCCCAATGCCCAATAAATCAGACCCGGAATGATGTACTATCTTTCAAACAACCTTCAAAATATAAGGTTGGATAATGTGGTGCTTGTTAAATCTCAAAATACAATGTTTTATCAGTGATTTCTTTCCTTAACAACAGGACCAAAAACTATAAATATTAACTAGCAAGGCCCAGTCAGCCCCACCTTAGTTGATTAAGGCTGATTAACTGCTGGGAACGGCCTAAGTACTGGGTCATTCATTGCCACGGGTCACATGTAAGTACCCTATCCCACAATATGTACTGTAGGTCATCCATCTAAATTTAACCAATGTGTTGTTGAGTTTCATTTCCTCTCTCAAGCGGAGTCTTTTGATCAGTTCGAGTTGAGGAGGTGGGGATAAAAACTACAACAAAGCACCCTCTTATAAGTGACAATGTGTGGATGTCAAAAATGTAAAACCTGTTCCAATTAATAGATTTTTTTAATGAACTACAGTTAATTTAATATTTAGAATGGTTAATACTTCAAATGTATCTCACAAATAACTTGACTTTTTTGTGAAATATACAAAATATACATTTCCGATATACCGATACAGTATCTCTAAAAAAAAAAAATGTCTCAATGTATCACTATATTGTTCCACTCCTACTTATTAACTGATTGGATGCAAAGTCTGATTTATTTTTTAGTATTTGGGCAATAAAACAGAAAGAGACCAACCGTGAAAATATATACAAACGTTTTTAAAAATGTGTGCACAAGTATTTCAAAGCAATAAACAAAAAATCTCAGATTCAGAATAAATTTCCCAAAAAATCCCAGGGAACAGAATTAAACATCTCTTAATCATTTTTATAACATAAAGCTTTACCATGAACAAAGTAGTGTAGCCAAAAATATACTCAAGTAAGAGTATTGTTACTTCAAGATAATATTACCCAGGTACAAGTAGAAAGTATGGTGGATTACTACACATAGAAGTACAATTTCTTCAAAAAGTTACTCAAGTAAATGCAGTCGTAAATGTATGTTATTACGAGCCAGCTCTGAATCTGTATCAACCATCTCAAAAGGAAGTGCGGCAATTTCACCTAAATGCCAAACAAGGAAAAATGTGTAGCTTAAGGTCTGCTGTTTTTAACCGAATTTTACAAAGAAAGGTCATATTGTAGAAAAACACACAAAAAGGTCACTTTGAAAGGGCTGTGTGGTGGTCCACAAGGCTCTGCCCCGTGACCGCAGTAGTTTCCGCAGGAAGCCCTGGTCAGCTCGATTGTTTCACACTTTCCAAAACACACTGCCCCGCTCAATCCCTCCAGCTCTCAAAGTGGAGCGCAGTACTCTGATGCAGATGCCCGCTCCGAAAAATAACTACCTTGATATAATCTGATAAGTACACGTCAACATAAATAAATGAGCTGGATTGGGAAGTTGCTCACTAAGATGTTTACCTACAGTTGCATGCAATGACACTTTTATCAAGATCTAATTATAGGCAGTTCAATATTAGTAAATCGTGTGATCATATGTGAAGTATTGCAATACTTATATAACAGGTGATACTTGGGTAAGCTTTTTGACATAGTATTTTTTTGTAACTTTGAGTAGAAAAAGAAGACTTTGGATAGTCGAAACTGTGTGTAAATCAACGCTAAAGACCAAAACCAGAACAAAACCAAGCCTAAAATCAATTGATATTTTTATTTGACCACAGATGTTCTATTTTTGGATTGGAGGGTGTATCAGATGGAAGACCAAACCATAATACTTTCAGGTTCTAACAACACAAATATTGCAATAAACGTGATGTTGTCGTGGCTCACCCTGTGTTTTGTGTCGACTCGAACGAGTGGGACTCCAGCCGAGGTCCGTCAGTGGGCAGGCTCTGCACAAAGTCAATATATCGCTGGCCTGGCTCGTAAAGCTTGGCATTTTCACACAGGCTCTGATGGTTGACCGGGAGAGACACCACTTGGGCCTGCTGTAGCTGGAACCAGTTCACAGTCACCTGAAAACACAACTTGGTAATTCAACATTTTTGCTGTTATATTGGTTAACATGTGACATAAAAATCTTGACTTACAGCCTTGAGGGTAAGGTCACATTGGGAGATGACCTCTCGGAGCTGAGTGATGATCTCACTTTTGGTGTTTGCCAGTTCCACTCTTTTAACTCCGACGTCAATCTGACAGGCTTTACAGTGCTCTCTGGCCTCTTCAGCCTAAAGGATCCATATGTATGGGCTGTGAGCCAAATACTGCTTAACATATACCATTATTATATGTTTTTTATATAAATGATGATACTGTGGAATACAACCACCATTTCAGTGGTGCAAAGACTAAGCCAGTATTAAACTACATTCTCCAGAGTTCAGTTCAGGTCAGGGTTGTGAATGTTTTATGTTGAGGACCCAGACGAGGAGAGAAACATGCAAACACAGACATGCCCCACTACCTGGTCAGGGAATCAAACCTAGGACCTTCTTGCTCTGAGGTTATTGGTCACATCACCCAGTCCTAATAATTTTGAATCTACATATTTAATTGTGGACCTTCTGTAGTGCCTCTTCCTCCAGCCTGCGCCTCTTCTCGAGCTGCTTCATCCCCGCAGCCCCTCCTCCTCCTCCCTGCTCTTCCTCCAGACGACTCGTGGACACCTTGGCCTTCTCGTACTCGTCCTGCCGCTGAGCCTGCAGCAGCCGAGCCTTCTTTAGAGCACCGTCCGCTTCATTCTGGTAAAAAACACACAGGTTTAAGTCCATAAACACTCATGGGACAAATATGCAAATACTTCAGGCCAAAATGACAACACCCCAATTTATACAGCTCCGCATACCAGGCTTTATTGGGCCGTTTCAAGGGTTCAAAGGCATTCTTCCTCATATTTGCAGATCAAAATGGCTGACATAGGTTTGGAAGGTAGTGTCTAATGTTTAACTTTAAAAATCAACTCACCATTTTCTTAAGCTCTCGTTGCCACTGCTCTTTGACCTCCTTCCGTAGCTTGTCCAGCTCATTCTTTCGGGCAAGGAGAGGCTAGAAACAACCAAGACAGCACTCAAAAACTCCATAGAAATCCATTAAAAACTCCATAAAAAGCCATATTGTAAGCTATTTTAGGTAACATTAGCATTTTTCTAAATTACCTGCATGAACTTGTGGCTTTGTAGTATGGTGGCGGTTTGAAGCACTAGCTGGCTATACTCAATGTCATTTTTGAAGGCAGTGGTGTAGATCTCACGGAAAGGCATGAATTCCTTGAAACAAAGTAAGTGAATGAGTGAAGCCAAAAGGAAGTCATTTTGTTTGTTTTTTATTGTGCCAGCAATCTAAGTAATTACCTGTTGACTAGAAAGTGTCTTGGCAGATTCGGCCATTTTGGCGTAGCTCTTGGCACACTCAATGTCTGCAGGAGATAGCACAAATAGCATATTGAGCTGATATTATATATATATATATTGAGAAACATGGGTAACGCTTTAGGTGTGTTAATGAAGTATTTATATAGCATTAATATATGTTTATAAGCCATTTATTAAGAGTTATAGATACACTGTAAGTACTGATAAGCCATTACAAAACTAAACTTCTCTGTTAATAATGGGTTTGTAAGGGTTAATAGGCCACTAATGTACAATGGCTCATTAATGTATTTAATAAATCTAATTTGAAAACCTGCTTATCTGGTAGGTTTAACCTCGACAAACCTGTTCTGAAAGGAGGTGGAAGTTTAACAGTTAATACTTTTGTCTCAAGTGAAATGTGCTGTGAGCAATAAAAAATAATATAGAAAATCTAATCGCAAGTGAAATAGTAGTCAGAAAAATCAATTATATATATTTTTTTCCCCATATTGTGCAGCCCTTGAGAGTAGGCTACAATCCTCTCCGTTAGTCTTAACCTTGACCATGAATAAATACAGCCATAATCTATGTATTTAAGATTTGTCTTTGCCTGATAACACTGTTCAGATTGTGTCATTCATAAACCCATGAGACCAATAACACATTTTGTCTAAGATAAAACTGTTAGGCATTTGTTAGCTGACTTTCAAATTGCCCATAATAAATTAATGTGAGAGTTGACTGGGGGTCTTTTAGTTTGCGCCTCTGTATATCAGCTCTAACTGCCCATTTTCCAGTGAGTGTCCCGCCTAAGGCCCATAGTTGCTGACTAGTCACAGTCTCCCCACTGTAAAAAACATTTCATAAAGATAACATTGACCACATAACTGCACACATAGTTGCATGGAACTATTGCCCCATTTATAATCTAGAACTTACAATACGCTCTCTTCACTCACCCATGCTAAGCCTCTTGTCCACCCAGGCCAACAGCTCCTTGGTGTACTTGGACCAGGCTTTGGCGTAGAGCAGAGCAGACTCCACCCCACTGTCCAGCCTCTGTAAGGTTCTGTCCACGTCTTCGGCCCGAACCGGTGGAGATGGCCCTGGGAAAATAACCGTAATCATTAAGAAAAAGTAGATTATACCATTCCATCCTACTACAATGCTGCCTAGGTAATAAATATATGACGTGTGACAGTCAAAGTGAGTCAGCAATGGTGACCTTGAAGGAGCATTATAGTGGCTAATGCCCACTGAAGATAAACTGACGGCACTGTGTATAAAGGCTTTTACATGAGCGGTTATTGTTTTTATCATTCTAAGGACCATTATCTCTAGGGTTAGAACTAAAACACAACTAAACAGGTTCTGAGCCAGGGGTAAATAACCATGGACCTAACAGGGTTTAAACCAGCTATAAATCATAACCAAACTGGGTATAAACCAGAACTAAACTAGGAGTCTAGTCTAAACCAGGACTAAACCAAATTCTGTGCACATCTCTGACTCTTTACCTCAGATAACCTCACAGACAAGGCTTGTATTCTTCCATAGTTTGCTCCATACAATAACCCCTCCATAACTATTTGTGCTCTATAAATGCTTCATACAAATTTCCCTGGATCAGTGTGTCCCCAGGCTTACTCAGAGCTGGAATACAGTAGCCGAGTGTTACGGAGAAAAGCGATTTACCTGGTGGATCATCTTTCTCCGGACCGGATCCTCCAGATTCCACAGAGAGGTTCTCAAAAGACTGGGATTAAACACAGAAAGACGAGGGGCATGAGTTTCATTTCCTTTGTAAACCTATGTCTGTTAAATTCATCAGAAATGTGACTTCCTCAAACACTGACCCGGAAAACAACATCGCATCAGATCAATTCATCAACAAACCTTTGACCTTTGACCTGCACATACAGATGTTTTTACTTGAGCAATTTAGGATTAGTTGGTTAGATGCTATTATTGATTTGTGTTGACTGATGGACATAGTCAAGGTATGAGTTGAGACCCAGTGGACTAATTTGGCACTAATCATTTTTTATTTGTTAGCTACTTTCAAGTTACTCTTTATATTCTTTACATTTGCTTCCATATTATGTTTCAACTTAAATAGGAATAAATAAATACAAACTAGAGTTTGGAGGGAAGGGCAACCATTAAGAGCTGGGTAACACTTTAGAAAAGCCCACACTATTAAGCATGAATTAAGCTATAGTTAAGTATTAGTTAAGCTTTAGCAACCAAGTGATGATAAACACCACTAAAATATAAATTCAGTTATGAATGAAAATCATGAAAATCAATGCAAAACTGCACTGATCAATGTTAATTAAGTACTTATAAACTGATAGTTCATTAAATTCGTATTATTATATATGAATTAATACTTACTGCTAAATAGAAGTGAGCTATTACCAGTTACTAACAGTTGTCCAACTGCTAAAAAAGTGTTTCTTGACTTGACGACCACTGAGCACATCTGAAATCCATTTTGTTTATGCAAAGCTACCCACAGTCCAAATGAAAAATGTGTTTTCAGCTATAAGATAAGTTTAATGATTGTTAGCTTCAGCTTATTTTGACTTACTCTGCTTCTTTTAGTCAGGGGCAGCCCCAACACCGATCCATTCTCTACATCTCCCATAAGGAAGTCAGACACTCTGTAGGAAAAACACAGATATGGGTTAAAGAAAAAGGTCAGAAAACAATTGAATGGAGAAATAAAAAGTCCCTTAAAGCTAAAAGTCGCGGCTCGTGGGCTGAACTTACACATTTCCAAAAGTGAAGGCCAACGTGTCGATAGCAGAGTAGATCTCCCCAAACAGCTTCTGCTTGTTGTCTTCGTTGACCTCCTTGAAGTTCACTCCTGTGGGAAAAGACAGAATAGAATAAAGTAAAACAGAGAGTCTCACGGCAAGTACCAACTCAGACAATATATAGACTAACATTGATCTAAACCAAGAAATAAATAGGGTAAAGTATAGAAAAAGATAATAAAAAATAAGGACAAAATAGGTCTACTGAACCAGATCTAAGCCAGGACTGACCCAGGACTAAACCAGGACTGACCCAGGACTAAACCAGGACTGACCCAGGACTAAACCAGGACTGACCTAGGACAAAAACCGCATCTGAACCAGGTCTAAACCAGGACTAAACCAGGGCTTTACAGGGATTTAACCAGGACTGACCTAGGATGGAACTGGGTCTGAACCAGGTCTAAACCAAGTCTAAACCATACCACAACCAGGACAAAACCAAGATCAAACCAGGACTAAACCAGGGATTAACTAAGGATTTAAATAGGACTGAACCAGGACTGACCTAGGACTAGCCCAGGACTGACCCAGGACTAAACCAGAACTGAACTAGGACGTAACTGGGTCTGAACCAGGTCTAAACCACCAAAACCTCAAGAGAACGAAAAACCAGGTCTAAACCGTACCAAAACAAGGACAAAACCAAGATCTAAACCAGGACGTAACAAGGATTTAACCAGGACTGAAACAGGACTGAATGTAGTCTAAATCAGGACTACACCAGAACCCGAATAGGTCTAAACCCATGCCTCTAAAATTAAACAAAATCAAGTCTTGACTACGACTAAAAAAGACCAGTGTACCACCAGTATTACCAGCACCACAGTTTGAGAACCACAGGCCTAAACCAAGCAATGTCAACACTCCACACACAAACGGAGAAAGAGACGTCAATAAAACCGTTTTTGAGTCGTAGTAGTTCTTTATCCAACCATAAAAGATCAGCATCAATACATCAGCAGTTTTTCCTGATAAGAATCCCCCAGAGGCATCCGAAAAAACATCTTTGTACCCTAATTGTGAAGCGATAAGACGTGTATGTATTTTATTGTAATCTGGAGAGTTTCCTGGAATTGGTCTAAACACAGCCTGCCCCAACAAACACCGGCATACGTAAATATGTCTGTAATCAGCCCGCAATAAACTTCCTGTATGGACTGGACACAGGGAAAATAAACCAGAAAAGAAATGGAGATGCTCTGAAAGCGTACATCAAATCGGTGATGTCATTGGGCCTTCTGCATCACTTCCTCAGTCCCTTCCTCTGCAGCAGAACAATGGACATTTATCGAGTTCAAAAACTGAGGTTTTGAATGAGAAAGCGACTTCAATATTAGGATTCAAGGAGTCATTTTAAGATTGACTTACTAGTGGGACAATGAAAAATCACAACTAGGGCTAGGGTTTTTGAGGAGAAAAACATTTTTTGTTAGAGGCTCCACTTAGTTCAGTAAGAATGTTCATTTAGACCAATAGTAGTTTTGTTTGTACTTCCAGTCTATTTTCTTCAGCAAAACAACAGTACTTTATAGAACAAGCTGAGATTTTGATTTAAAAAACAAATTCAATATTTGATAACCAGAGCGGCCATTTTTTACTGTACCAACAAAACAAAACCTTTTTAGGAACTATTTTATTAACGCTACATCTAATTTTGTCCAGCTCCTCTGAACTAGTTTTTTATATTTTGATCAACAGCAGTTTTGAGATCAATATGAAACAACTGCCCTTTTAAGCTCATGACTCATGACTGACAGACACCTATATGTTTTTCTTTATCGAGCAGTATAGAAAGCAGCCCTGTCTATACTGACAATGATAAAATGTTAAAATGGATACCCACCATAAAGAACCGCTTTCTTCATCAATAAATCCAGTTTAAAAAAGAAAATTATAGACCAAAAAAAATCAACTCCGTGATTATTTCCTGGTTTGGCAACTCCAAAGAACCTACAACCCAGTCCATGTCAAACATATTCCCAACATATCCAATGGAATGTAGAAGTCCAATTTGCCGTGAGAGCTTCAGTCCACCCAGACCTGGCTCCTACCATTCAAAAGTGGCTACTGGTTACTCTCCCATGCCTCCGTACTCTCATACCCCCCCCAACAGGACATCCTGAGGCCTGTTCCAACACAATGCAGTCCTGGCTCAGGCCCCAAGCAGCGGCTCCCAACGTGGAAGTTACATCATGGGGAAAAAATGGTATTGTTTTACTGGAAAAGCACACAACACACTCTCAAAGCACTCATCAGACGAATTTCTCATAAACAATGACTAATACTAATGGTTGCTTGACTAGAAACTAAACATCACAGGAAGCAGGGCCCTAAGCAGGATTTGAGAAATATTGGGGTTCAAAAAGAGGGCTTTTCATGGCAACTGAGGATGGGATAAAATCTTTCTGCCTCAATTTATAGAACCATTGTAAGCAGAGAAAAACTTTAAAAAAAATTTTAGTCCAGATTTAGTCCTGGTTTAGATCTGCCTTAGACATGGCTTAGTCCTGGTTTAGTCCTGATTTAGTCCAGATTTAGTCATGGTTCAGACCTGGTTTAGTCCTGGTTTATGATGTTTAGACTTGTTGCCTATAATAACCTAAGATATTGTCCTTAGAATACTATAATAAACTATAATATACTATAATAATAAATATATTGGTGGACATTTGGGACCTCAATGCAGCAGAAGTCAATAACAAATACATTTAGGTGTATATGGTAAAATTGTCTATTCAGGTCAGACATATGGTAAAACTATAGGTCAAATTCTATTGAAAACCACTTATGGCCTAGTCTTTTCATCAAGTTGCTATTGTGTTATGTTTAAACACAATGTTGAGTGAAAACTGATATGACTGGGCCACCATCCCAGTTATAAAGACATAGTTCTGGCCCTCTGGTGGCTCAGACGGTGCAAATCTGTAACCATCACAAATGAAATAATCATCGCAACTTAAATTTGCAAAATAAAAGCCTTAATAAAATCTTATTAATCGAGTTCAGCTCAGTTAATAGGCTGTAGTCAAAATGAAATATGTGACACCCATAATGGTCAAGTTGCTACACGAAAGCTTAAGCATGTACACGCCTGACAATTATGGATCGAGAAAGAGGCATACTCCCAAAATGACATGGCCTCAGTCCAAACTACATTCACGAGAGAACCAGTTCATCTCATGGCATCAGTCCTTTTACTTTGTGGAGTGCTTCAAAGATGTAAATTGACAGTGTATATTGATTTAACCAGGGACAAAACAGGCACAATTGAATTATTTATTGTAATTTGGTTTAATGTGTCATATGCAAAAACTGTTAATAGCATTTAGTACAGGGAATGTATGGTGAAAACAGTGACATATTGGTCGTATCTTATTGTCTACAGTCTCGCAACAATGCAACCCGACATAGATGAGCTGGAGCACGAGTGTCAACAGAAGGTTGGCGGTTGGATTCCCACTCCAACCAGTTCATACTGTTGATGTCTTCTGCCACTTCACTCACATTGACAATATATGAATATGTTAGACTGTTTTAACTGTCAGTGAGTTCAAGGGCAGCTGTGGCCAGAGAGTTAGCCTACCACGTGTGTGTGAATTCAGATTCAGAATGGCTGTAATTGTCTGATATACATGGGACAGTATAATGCATAAGGTTGGACATTATCAGAGCTGTTTTTTGCTCATTATTAAGAAACTGTGGGGTCTGGTCCCTTGCTCATAGCGAATCATTGCTCGTTTGGTTGACCGTGTCATATACAAACTTTGCTAACGTGACTTCCTTGTTAACAGGCTGTGTGTAGATTTTTAGCGTCATGTCTGGCGTTTGTGATCTTCACCAATGAGAGACCAGACTAACATCTTTGAGAAACCGGAGTGGACTTGATTTGTATTTTTTTTTTCCACTTTAGACAATTGTGTTCCTATACTCTCCATAATATACAATCAAACGTGTAATCAAAGTTGTTTTTTGTAACCGAACACCCAAGAGTGCATGGCTCCAGTCCAAATACTAAAACTACATTCAGAACTGAAGCGGGCTAGTCTTTGTTCACATCCCCATGTCATCATTCCTTATTAAATTGAGTACTTTCCAAAGAGCAGCCCCTCTGTGGTCCTCTGTGGCGCTCTTTGCCATGCAAATTGAGAAGAGGTATACTGTGAGGCGGCCAAGTTAAGAATTGACCTGCATGCCAGATCATAATCTCAAAGAACTAGGGCCTCAATAGGATTCCACAGGCCCTTTTGCACAGGCAGCACAAAGAACACCCTCAGCTCAAATATTATTTTACATACACTCAAAATGGGACTTCAAAAAACTCACGCTGGTGAATTTCTGAGCACTGATTTCTGAAGGAGTGCTTAGAAGTCAAGCAAAAGCTCCACATGACTCCTCTGGGTGTTTTGTGAGTGACTAACTTTTTGTTTTATTGTAAGACAAGACTGTAAAAAGAAGAGATAACATCAGAAAAGCCACATACAATCATTACAACATGCTCCCCTTGATTTATATTCAGCTATAACTTTTAAATATAATGACAATTGATTGGCGCTTTAGTCTCAACTTCACGGACCCAAAAATACAGGAGCCTCAAAGGGACAAATCCAACCTAGAGCATCAAGTGTGTGAGTGTTTAGTCTCAATCCTTAGTGCATTTCCTGATTTTCCTGTCTTTATACGATAAGGCATGTTTTAGACCTGTATTATACCTGCTTTAGAACAGAGTTGTTGTTGATTTTGTTTATAAAAATGGGATAAAAAGCAAAAAAACTTTGCACATCAAAGCGTGAGGACATATGGTGAGAGGGAACCGCCTTCAAAAGTTCAGCTCTTCTTAAGGCAAAAGGCCCATGGGTTTATGGAGAGGTTATCCTGCTTTCTCACAAATCCCCTTAAATCCATGAATGTGTGAGAGACTTGACCCAGTAATAGTTAAAAAGAGGTAGTGATGAAGACCAGGGAGGGGGTAAGATAAGCAGAGACACAAAGCAGATGTGTGGAGGAGTGGTAGCATCATTCACTGGAGGCCGCTGGTGGGGCATGTTTTATTGAGACCTCACCTTTGACTGTAGCGATGACTGTTCCTGCGGTACTGAGAATATCCACCGAGTTCAGACTCTGATGTTTGTTGATGATGGCCTTCAAGACTCGCAGAAGCTCCCCCAGACGCTCGTGAACCGCATGGTGCAAACAATCCTGGTGCTCTGCAAAGATTTAAAGATAGTGGTGAGAATTGGACATTTGTTATTCAATAGAGCAACAGTGCCCGCCCCCCGGTTCCAGAAGTTAAAATCCCATTAATTTTTACCATAGACCGTTCAAAATAATCCATATTTGACGAGTTTTCACATTAAAATGATCTCTTTTAGCTTACAATATTGACTAGTGTCCGGCAATCACTACATTTGCTTACACAGCAAAAAAAGCAGAAATCAATGTAAATGCATAAGGGAATGGAGATTGCAATATGTGAAATGCACTGAATATTAAATCAAACCCGATAGTATTTTGTAAAGATTTCAACAACAGCAGCCACTTTTAAATAGCCTTGCTCACGGTGAATGGTGCGACCTTCTCTGGCAGCGGGATTACTACATGACATTCGTGCTCTGTTGGTTTTAAAGGGTGACCATGGCAGCGATGTCAACCTGCAGCCATCCATTCAGCGCCGGTCAACACTGTAGCAGTCAATGGTCTGTCTAGGCAACTGGAGCTTGCAAAACAAAGATGGCGGAGGGGACATCAAACAAGTCTACACTAAACCCTATAAACACGACTGAAGAAACGTGACCTAATCTGTAACTAGTGCTGGCTCCTATTGGATAACACGCCATCTCATTTTGTATGTGGTTATTAGCAGTGACTTTTATGGAGTGAGTCACACAGTGTTGACAATGTACCATGTTATCAGCTAACCTTGGTAATGTTCCTGCATCACTGTTATGGAATGAGGTCACGATAAGAATGCTAATAAAAATTAATGCTAGTTCAAGTGCAATATTAATTATATGTTGTAAAGTGGAGAACAGTGCTTATTAGCCTAATATTCACGGTTCACTGAATAGCTGCCAGCCATTTTAACAATAGTTTTTAATGTATGCTTTATAGTTATGAAGTGGTCACACATAATCTCTCCAATTGTGGTCTTCCTTAAAGCTATTAAGACTTAATTAGACATTGTAAGATGGAGAATAGTGCTTATTAGCCTATTTTTAACCATTATTAACAGTATAACAGTATTTTTGATGCATGCTATATAGATTTGGCTTTTGTCACACCATCTCCCCGAGAGTGTTCTGCATGTCCTCCCCATGTTACTGTGGGTTCTCTCAAGGTAACCCAGCTTCCTTTAACAGGCCAAAAACATGCATGTGTCAGGGGAACTGATCTAAATGACCTGGTGAATGAATGTGAAAGTCAGTGGTTGTCTATGTCTTTGTGTCAGTCCGCCCATAGTTGCTGCTCTGGATCAATGAACGGAGTCATGTTGCCAAATAAGTACGGGCGCCAAATAATGAAATACATTGCCAAAGTAAGTTCAGCCCATAAGCTATAAATACTCCAAATAATCATCTTGGTTTTTATCATTTTAAATACCAGTCATGTGCATTGCCGAGCTCTCCTTGTAACAATTGTCAAAATAAAATTAATTTAAAAATGACCTTATATGCTAACTCTACAAACCTGGGCTTCTTAGCAAAAACATTACGAGTTTTACAGTATTTTGTTTTATTCACAGACGAATGCTGAGGCACTGATCTTCTCAAGAGTCTTTTTTTCCATTGTTTGCACTTGTATTAGTGAAGTGGGTGTGACCAACAGAGAAAAAGTCCCTTAAACTGACCTGCAAATAATTGTTCAGCAGTGAAACAGTAAATAGCTCAAAGACGCGTTGTATTTTTTATGTATTCATGTGAAATTCTAAACAAAATGTATTCATAAAGCTTGATAAAAAGACATCATATGGCCCCTTTAAACACCATTTGACCACCACAGACTGTCCATTGCCAGGGTTTGTGCTGACGATCGGCCCCGGATTACATCCTTCATGGAAACAGGGATCAGCAAGACTTTAGCGGTCTCCCATTTTTGTTTTTATTCTGCTCGCCCTCTTTTATCAAATGGGGGACAAATAGTGGGGCTAATAATGCTTGGCTTGTGAGGCTGTTGTTGCACTGGACCCGGGATTCCTGCAAACTAACCAACAGGTGACACTTCTGAGCCAAACATAAAGTAATGGCTTTTAATTGAGACAAAAGAATATATAGACCCTTTAAAATGTTGGTCATATGGAATGTTCAAAATTCCGGAAAACACTCAAAAGTGAGTTAATGTTACAAAACAGTAGTGTTTGTGGTGAGGGATAGAATAATTCTGAACATACAATGAAAAACTATTGTGGTCTTCAACATTTCTGTGAGGACTTGTCCAGTAAAACCTCAAAATCAACCAGCCAAAAGTCTAACTGTTACTAATGTGTACATTAAATAAACATACAATGTGAGGTACATTCACTAATGTTTCCTACCCAGGCTCTGACATCACCTACATGTAGAGAGTGGAGGGAC
>JAVQKC010125241.1:0-10850 GCA_036025475.1 Philypnodon macrostomus
TGGGTTAAGTGTCTTGCCCAGGGACACAACGACAGTATGCGCTCGGACGGGGGCTCGAACCACCAACCCTCTGGTCGAGGGGCGAGCGCCTACCCCACTGCACCACTGCCGCCCCAAATAATCAAGAGGTTAAATTAAATTCTCCGAGGAATGCGTAGACAGTGCCATGTGTATTATGGTTCTATTACCTGTGGGTTGAAGAACACTACAGCCATGGCTTGTCCAGTCCTTGTAGTCCGCACTGTCAGCTGCTTCCAGTGGCCTTCATACGTCTCAGGACTGTACACGGAGTAGGCCGTTGTCCTGGATGCAAAACAAAAAACACAATTTAAGAACTACAACTTAGATTTTTGGCTGATTTGAAGAGTATGTACTCTGTGACTCCTACCGTATAAACTTCTGAAAGGCACTGACCACTTTTTTGGCCTCAGTGGAGACATGGCTGGTCTCTGCTGGACCAACCACAGCACAAGAACCTCCTTTATATTTTCCCAGACGAAACCCTATGGTCTTATCCTCACCGTCAGCGCCGACTGAAATGAGGAACTCACACTTGTTTCTGTACTGCGTCTGTCAAAACAGCCAGGTTTACACACAAGGCAAAAACACGTATACAAGACAAACGAGTAAAACACACCAGAGCAGGAGATGGTCGGATATCTTCCAGGGGACAACACATCTTGTTGTATTTTCCTTTTTGTGCAAATAACCATGGTAACAAGGCTTTGTTGGTGCTGCCGATCTCTCTAGAACAATGAACAACAGCTGTTGAAAAGCAGTATTTTGTGGTCAAAACCCTACTAATAAACAGTTATTTTCCCTGCCCAGTGTATTAGACATACATAACACATTAGTCCAAAAGTCTTCTCAGATCATCAATAGACAGAACTATGACAGATGCTTTTTAACACTGATGTTCACATCGTTTATATTCTCAACCCCAGACTCCGGTATTAAATTAGTGATCAAATTTTTGGATGTGAACCACTCACTTGGCAAGCCTTTGCAAGACCGCCACCACCTCCTGCTCCTTCCTCCTCAGCTGCTCCTCATAAGGTACGTTCCACAGAGGGGTCACTACATTAGCGATCTGGATACACAGGGGCTCCTCTTCCTCATCTCCTGCGCTCCTCTTCGATGGGGGCCGACCTTCTACTTCACCCCCTTCCTGCTTCCTCTTTCTCATTATGGGGTCTGCTTTGGGTTTGGCCAGTTTTACACTTAGCACCTGCCCTTTCCACTGCATCCCATGCACCATCTTCATTGCTTTATCACGATCCTCTTCATTTTTAAAGGTTACAAAAGCAAATGTTTGCTTTCCAAACAGTTTGATTTTGTGTGGGTTGAGATTATGTTTGGCCAAGAACTTCTTCAAGTCGTTGAAGCCAGTGAACTTAGGCAGATTTCTTATCTCCACTTTGAAGATCTCTGAAGTGAACAGGTCCTCTTTGATGTAGCGGTACAAACTTGGGTCTGATGCTTCATTCTCTACAGGGTCACTGCTCTGGAGCAGATCTGCAGACTTCTCCTCCTCTGTAGGTAGTGCGTCAGCCACAGGGGTACCGCTGCCATCTGCCATCTACAAGAGTTGATAATTTACAAATAAAAGACAAGTATTAAAGTTGTAAAGTAAAAGATAATTTAGTAGAAAGACCTTAAATGCATTTAGTTATGTACGTATGTGTAGATATAAAAAACTGGGAGGTATGGTCTATAACAGACAGTGTTTTAATAAATGAGCATTTAAATATTCTGTCAGCAGTCAATCTTACCTTCACGTATTTGTTTTTCCTAGTTGTCTACAAATCTGTGAATCTGCGATTCTGATCAGTGATCACTCCACTGTACAGGACGCAGCCATGTTAACGTAAGTACCACGTGCGGCTACGACCTTTGAACTGTTTAAAGAGACAGATCATTTATTTTTGCAGTATTGAAGGCAGAATGATCTAGTTTTGTCCAGACAATACAATCCGAGATTTACAAAAGCTAAAATACTTGCCTACGCTGCTTTATTGTGTACACTTTAAAAATTAGAATATGCCACTTAATTCTGCTATTTTAAAAAGCTTAGCTACAAATGCTTTAATTTCACAGTTGTACGCTGTATTATCATTAGGGACAGATCAATGAAGTTACGTGTTGTAAATATAAAGTGGTTTGTACGGATGCTGGGACGAGAGTCAGCGCGTGCAATAGGTGCGTGCGCATACGTCGGAAATTAGGCGCGCGAAAGCTGAAGCCGGAAGTGAGCGGTGAAGGGAAACGGCGGCCAGTGTGGGATTTGAATCTATCAAACAACATCCATAATCTTTAAACATCTACATTATTATGGCAGACCCAAAGGTGAGAGTACACATTTTAGATAATCATCCTCATCGTGTTTCGTGTCAAAATAGTATTTATTGGTTAACACAGTAGTTTTGGTGTCACCATCAAAGTTTGTATCAGAGGCGCAGGAACAAAATGAAAATAAAGATGCTCGGTTTTGCGGTATTATGCTATTTTTCTATGCGTACCGTGTAGTGCCAGATAAATTGCTAATAACGCGCATTAAAAGGTTGTGGGAGTTAGCGTTACCATTTATACCCTATACATGTTAACGTTTTAGTTTAACGGTAGCTGCCCTGCATGTTGACCACTAGTTCCGTGAAGATTACCAGAACACGTACCATTTTAAAGACTGTAATTCGTTTTGAACGTGTTTCTTTTTGGCGTCACATCTACATGAGACCGCTGTTCAGTCGCCTAAATGTGATCATGCCTTTGTCTGTTTAAGGCACAACAGTTGCTAACATGAGTTGGCTAAATGTAGCTGTAGTAGTCACGAGTACTCCGATAAGAGAAAACCCGTAATTGCAAACCAACAATTATCCATATTTTACGTGAACCCATGTCACTACAATATCATCTAAACTGAATATAATACTGGATACTTCACGTTCTTGCAGCCGATGTGAAAAGATGAGCTCAGAGCTAGCTCGCAGTGAAAGGCCTTGTTAACTAGCATAACTTATCAGTGGTATACAACTGTATAAAATGAAAACAAGACACAAAGCAACAGTTCATACAAACTGTTACGGTAAACTGATTTTATCCGGTAACTCAAATATGCATTACGAGTTTAGTTTAGTTACATTAATGTCCAGGCTAAGTCCAACAGTGAAGTTGGGGTAAAAGCAAGGCTCGGGGCTAGGGTTGAAGAGGGTATCCGCCTGCACCTGTTTAGGTCTCGGTTGGAAAAACGTTTTATTTCGATGCATTCGTTTTCCCTATAGTATACTTAATTTGATGTTGTATGTAATTTAACATTTAAACCGTGTAAAAATATATTTGACAAACCGTTAAACCGGCACATGTTTTTCTATGGGCTCAGTAGTGGTGCTATGAAAGCCAGTCACAAAAGCCTTTACTAGTCGCCACACAAAGCTAGTGGGCTCTAAATCCCTCTATTGATGTATTTGCAGAGTACATATCAGTCTGTTATTTTAGCACAAAGAACTGCATTCTTTCTACCACCCTACATTTACCATATAACTCTCTTTTTTCAGGACCAAGAAGAGCATGAAAAAACTGCTGATGTAGCAGAAGACACCAATCATGATCCCCAATTTGAGCCAATCGTGTCCCTTCCTGAGCAGGATGTTAAAACATTAGAAGAGGATGAGGAGGAACTCTTTAAAATGTAATTTAGCATCTTAACCATTCCAGAGTTTGTCATATTGTAAAGCCTCAATTGTTTTCACTAAAATATTTGTATCTGTTTGACTTATCTGCGTATATGGTTTTACAGGAGGGCCAAACTGTATCGCTTTGCCTCAGAGAACGACCCTCCCGAGTGGAAAGAGAGAGGGACTGGTGATGTGAAGCTGCTGAAGCACAAAGAGTCGGGTACAATCCGCCTTCTCATGAGAAGAGATCGAACGCTCAAGATATGTGCTAATCATCACAGTAAGTCTGCCTAGAAGTAGCATAAACATTAGTTTGTTAGACTTTACTCCATATCCACAATTTTACCCTTTTTCACTCTCTAATGTGACAGTTAATCCCTCAATGGAGCTTAAGCCAAATGCAGGTAGCGACAGGGCTTGGGTGTGGAACACATTAGCAGATTATGCTGATGAATGCCCCAAAGCTGAACTTCTGGCAATACGATTTTTAAATGCAGAAAGTAAGTATTGTTTTTTTATGGCGGTGATTTAAAAAAAAACCATTACATAACATTTTTTATTATGTTCAATGTTACAGATGCTCAAAAATTCAAGGTGAAGTTTGATGAGTGCAAGGAAGAAGTAAGAAAAACTCTTCAAGATACAGGTAAGACTAAAGCAAGATTTACTGTAGTCTCTGTGTAAAGATATAGATGCAGACACACTCTGTTCTTTGCTGCTTAATCCAGCGCAGGACTTTTTCTGTCTGCAACATAAATCTGCAGAATGTAACAAACGACTGGCTTTCTGTAAAACTGGCCTCAGTTTGTTCTGCTATAGATGTTTTAGTCTTTTTTTAATGTCAATAAAGCTATCTGTCTGTGCATAGTAATACTGAGATTTGAACATTTTGATGTTTATTAACAGATGAAAATGATGGAGCAGACAAAGTAGCAGAGAAATTAGAGGACCTCTCTGTAAAAGACAAGGCATCTGATGAAAAGAAGGAAGGGGACAAAAAGATGGAGAAGAAAGATGAGAAAAAGGAGGTGAAGGTTGAGGAGAAGAATTGAAAAACAAGAACTTGCTTTTGCTGATCTTCAAATTATCAGTTTTCCTCTTTTTCTACAATAGACTCTAAACAAACTGAATTTGGACACTTGCATATTATTTTTATTATCCGTTGCTTCAAGATCACAAGTCCTTTATACCATTGGGGGAAAAACGATATATTGAATTTGTATAAAACGCCTCCCATAATCATCCCACTCGTCATTGATGTTACTTTTATAAACTGTGAAAAAGGCTTGTGATAGTGATAATTCCCACATTGGGTGTTTTTTGTTTTTCTCCTTTTTTTGTTGTTGAATTGTAGAGGAAGAGGATGTAGCCTGCCTATGAGCAGCACATGATCAGAGAATGGGCATTAGAGATGTCAATTATGAAATCCAATTGTGCGTCTCGGCTGGTTTCTGTGCCCGGATTGCTGTCCATGCTTCCATTAGTGGGGCGGGTTGAGATAGTCGGGTGTCGACCTCCAGTGGGTGCCATGTAGAAAACTGTTCTGCTGCTCTTTTGACCACCTCTTGTTTTGGGCTGGTTAAAGGGAAACTCGGTTCAGCTGCCATTAGGTGTGCACTGTATATGGCAGTGCTTCCTGGTGGCTCCGTATCAGATGCACTAAGAAAATCATTTAACTTCATTTATTTGGTTAGTCTGAAGTCAACGGTTCATCTGTGTTTGGTGCAGCTAAGCTCTTAAGTCCTCATCAGATAATGTTTGTATTTGTTCAAATAACATTCCCAGACTTAAAGCATGTTTAGTATATGTAATGAAGTGTGCCCTATCTGCTCACCATGTTTCCTCTTCACTAATTGAGTTCTTAACTAGCCTCTGAAGTGCATCTAAGTTCCAGTGCATCTGTAAATACATGTATATGGATGAAATGTTGCTTTTTATTTGCACTCAGATGATTTAAAATGTTTCTTCCTCCACCTTTGAATAAAAGCTCTCAAAGACCAATTGTTTTAATTAAACTGAACAAAAACATCAAATCAATCTGCAAACTTTATTTACTTTGGGAAATATTTCCTCTTCACAAAAATATGAACCCATTTTATTACATATGGATAATTTTATTATTTCACAACAAAACCAGTTTAATGAGCTGAATGTCAGGAATGGCCCTCTGACCCGCAGTAAAGTCCATTTCCAAAACAGACTATGGCAGTCATCTTAAGGGGAATTGGCGAACCTCCAGGTTATGCAAACTATTACAAGTGGCAAGGCAGCTGGGTGTGATGTGAAGGACTGCCTTAGCCAACATGTGGCCACTCTCACTGGACTACTATAGATGTCATTTAATATACCACACCATGTTTCCATATTACAAAAAACATGTCATTGTAGCCCATTTCCTTTCTCCGTTAACACATCTTAGTCCATTTACCGTTACTCTGCAGTGCCGGATAACTCAACCTCACATGTTCCTACTGCTAATTGTACGTATTGTCTTTGAAGGCCACAATGGTTCACTCTTAATGCAGGTGTAATTGCACCAATTTACATTTTAATAATCAATAGTGTCCCATTGATAATGGTACCAAGCAGTGAATTCTGCTGCCTTTCAAAACACTAGTGGCATGTAACACAGGGCTGTACCAGACAGCTGCTGAATTCAGTCACACTTTTGTTGTAAAACATGTTTCTTGTCAGTTAACAAAAATCTAATTAATGACTTTAAACGTTCACCGTCTTCATTATCACAAATTGATAATCACATTTTGATTTACAAATTTAACACTGCAAAAACTGAACTGTTTAGCCTTATTAATGAAGATGTTATAACACAATTACACAAATCAACTAAATGAAATACACTCAAGATCCAGTTTGGGCTTAATTTACTGTATAAAATGTATGTATCAAACATAATTGGGTATATAAAACACAAAATAAAAACTACAAAATATCAGAGACCATTTAAAGTTTACCAGTTACAATGGCTTATCTTTACAAACATAGTTATGTTACAAATAGACTCAAATATAACATACATATCAAATAACCTTTTCCATAAACCAAACAATAAACTTAAAGAAAAATGGTTTAGCTGTGCAGAGTTGACCTGTACTCTTTGAGATCCGCTGTGATGAGGTATTCTGATTCATACAAACTGCCCAGTGCTTTGTCTTGGGACATGCAGAAATCACCCACAATCTCTACTGTACTGCATCTTAAAGGGAAATGGATAACATAAATGAAAAGACATTCATGATGATTGAAATCTGAACCTTGAAAATAAATAAACTTTGTTATGTTTGAATAGTTTAATTCGAATAGTAATGCAACCAGGAGCACGTATGGTAGTCTTCCCTCTTAGTATGTGCTTTTCCATCAGTTCTTCTAGTGTAGTCTCTCTTTGCAGTCAAAATACTCTTAGATGCAAACAGTGCAGGTTTGTATGAAGCACCTTGACTTGATAAGGGCAAACGACGTGCGACTGACTGACTGAATAGTCTTGAGTGAGGATTGGGAATTCACTTGTCCACTTCTGTAACCAAGATTATGAGAAATGACCCCCTCCATGTTGATGAACCGCAGTGGTGTAACTCTACAAAGGGAGACTGAGGGAGTCTGCAGACAAATCATGTAAAAGGAACTGACATGCCTTTATCTCAACCTCAAAACCTCCTTAAGTGGTGGTTCTTGTCACTGAAGGTGGATTAAGAGCACATCCTCACACTGATATCTCATAGGTGGTGCCTCCTATGCCTGTCATCTTTTTGACGTTATTGTGGCGACTGGGGCTGAGGGGGGTACCGTGGGCACTGGGGTGGCAGTCCATCTGCCCGTTAACTATCATGGTTTCTCTGAATAGAAAAAAACAAATGGGGAAAATATTATGTTCAGCAGCTCAAACTGTACAGGAAGGGTGTTAGGCATGCTGGTTAGTTGGAGAGAAGAAGAAAAAATCAAAAACAAAACTGAGTTTGTTGTGGAAATGTTAGGTAGATACAAAAGCATGCAAAACAAAATACATTATGTAGTAACACATTTATTTTTGCACATGCATGTTATGAATGCACACAAAGTCACTAGAAAGGCAAACATACAAACACAAACAAAAAGTACTTAAATGCCATTTAAATAATAAATGGATACACATAACAACATTTGGACAAATGTCAAACACAGTATACAAATGATAAACATTGCATCAGCACTAGACTGAGGGCTGGCTGTGTTCTGTAATATGGAATAGAACTTCTTAATGGCCACATTCCCCTTTGGCTTAGTACAGTACATGCAGTCCCAGATGTTAAGAATCCTACCTTGGCGTTCCCAGGCGAGGGGAGTCTGTCCTGTCATGGACACTCATGTAGGAGAGTTTCTGGTGGGAGTACGAGGGGGATCGTGGGACAACAGGGGAGTGGGGCTGGTGTGTCGGGGAGCGATAGCCCTCAGTGGCCCTGCCCTGGCTGCTGTTAGAGCTGCTGTGATCTGTGTGCAGCGAAGTAGATGAAGTCCTAGGAGCACGACTCAAGGTCGATCCGCCATGACGCAAGACAGGAGTACGCTGGCCATAGTTTACCAAACCAACTCCCATAAGGTTGTCCCTAGAGCCGCCATAGGCTGGAGGTGTGGGGCCTCGAGATCGAGGTCCATCTGGGTAGCAACCACTGGGGGGCAACCCGTACCCCCCTGGGCCATCAAACACTCCAGAGTCCTGGGCAAATATATGGGGCTGGGAGCGTCCATGCAGCAATTTGCGCTTCTCCCTCTCTTCCATCTCTTTTCGCTCCTGTATAGAGGCCATGATGGTCTGGGAGAGGTTGTCATAGCGCACTGGTGATGGGTCCCTTTGGTGAGGGGACTGCCTACCCACCGCTCTGACAGGCATTACTGGACTATAGGTGGTTGTAACTTTCTGCCTCTGGATTTCGGGCTCCCTCATGTGGCACATTTTAGTTGGCAGGTATGGAGAATGAAAGCCCATAGAGGGCATCCCACGATGGGCCATGCATTCACTGGCAGTGGCTGGGGAGATGCTGGGATTAAGCAGGCTGTCATAAGACAGGCTACCATTACGGTTGGACAGTGTGTTAGGGGAGAAGACGCTTTTGTACGGAGTTGAAGTGACTGTTTGTGGCTGCAGAGCAGGGAGGTGGCCCTTTTCTGATCGGCGGTGAGCCTGCTTCAGACTTAGGGAGCGAGAGTTGATGGGGTCAGAGTCCAGCTGCAGAGGAGATGACTGAAAAGTGCGATGGAGAGGAACATTAGTGTATTCAGGCATGTCCAGGTTTGGTTCAGACCGATAGTCATGACCACGGACACCCTCTTCCAAAATAGTGGAAGTTTTAATTTCATCTGCCATGATAATCTGAGGAACAAATAATGGCTTCAATTAGAGTCCAATGTATTCATTATAATACTTTAGAACTGCAGCTGCATTAATGTGTAACAAAACCCCATATCTTACCTTCTCTCCAGAAGTGTGATAGTGGACTTTAGGCATGGTGCTAAATGACGGCCTGTATTTGTACATGGCTGGAGTTGAGGGGTGGATCTTTCCAGAGAGAGAGCTCTCTATAAGCACAAGAAACAGATAATACAACTAACCATCATTATTGTTGAATATTGTACATGGGCAGTCCATCAACAGCTTTGTATTGTATAAATATAACATTTGGAGCAGTTATTTAGTTATTTACAATTTGTAGCTTGTTGTTACCAGATAAGTTGAGCCAATATGTGGAATTTAAAGTGAGACATTTAGTGAGAGGAGAGGGGCCCACCAGGTGGCAGCAGTGTTCAACATAAAAGCTGACTGTGGTCCATCCCTGATATAATGCTCCATGACACTGAAGATCCTCCAGACAAAACCTGCTGTTGAGGTTTACGCAATATCATATTGATATGTTATATGATTTGATGTGACTCTATATGACTGCTTAATGTCACTGCCTGTGAGTTTCATTTATAAACCAACGACAACAATAGTTTCTGAGCTGTGCAGACGCAAATGACAGGCTTCATCTTAATTATAGTCCAGATTCTAGCCTTTTCTCTCTCTTCTCATTTGGCAGAGCTCCACTGCCTCACACCACCAAGACAAAACAAAACAAAAAATAAAACTGGTGATTCATGTTGCAGTGATTCACTGTCGGCATTGTACCACGAATCTGATACAGATTCAGTGAACTGAGCCGGCCTCGCTGCTACAAATCAGGCCTGTTCTCCAGCTCGGCAAAATCAAGGCTATGGGACGGCCACTGGGGCGGACATTTATCAGGCTTAACTAGAATGAATTCACGGCTAATCTACAGACATGCTGTTTGCCTCAAGAAATAAAACAGTAATGTAAAAGTGTTGATGGGCCTTACCTTCACTGGAGGTCAGCTGGTTTTTAAGATTGTACCTGTCGGCTTTGGGTGGCAATGGTGGCTGGGTTTCTTTTTCATTCAGACCATCCAAGCTGCATTTGGACTACAGGACAGGTGGGAGAGAAGTTAAAAACTATTCACAACATGAAATACAGGTACTGTATTATCTGTGTATAACTGAGTATAATAAAAAATATTTAGGGGCTACTCTGGGTCTGACTTCAAATTAGAATAACCCTTAACAATAGATGGTTTTGAAATCTTCCTATATTCAACCTCCCCACTTCTGAGATCCCGGCCCACAAGTTGAGAATCACCGCTATAGTGTGATTTTATACAAAGTAAGATTATATATGCAGACTAGTCACCGTTTAATCAAAGTGCATTGTTTGTGTATGTATGTGTGTGATATGCTAGATTGATTTTGCCCACAACAAACTAAAAAGCAAGTAACAACATTATAGCCAGAATCTCACCTTGGAGCTGATAATGGTGCCAAGGAGACCATTGTCGCTGACCTTGATGGTGATTTGCCTGTCGGAAAGGTCTGGTCTGATGAATGGGGGCTGAATTTTGATATGGGGCTTTTTTCTGGGATCCAGCATATATCTGCATGCAAATGGACAGTATGCATCAGCAAAAAGGTCTTTCATTGTTTGGCCACAATACTTGCTCAGCTTACCCCACAATGCAAAAAAAATAAACAATAAAAAAATGTGTATGTATGTATGTGTGTGTGTGTGTGTGTGTGTGTGTGTGTGTGTGTGTGTGTGTGTGTGTGTGTGTGTGTGTGTGTGTGTGTGTGTGTGTGTGT
>JAVQKC010125261.1:0-17130 GCA_036025475.1 Philypnodon macrostomus
TTTTGCTGGGACACTTTGGGTGCTTCCGGAAAATCGAAGCATATGGGATCCATATGTAGATATAAAAAGATACGAGCCAGCCAGGAGTCGAACCTGGAATCTTCTGATCCGTAGTCAGACGCGTTATCCATTGCGCCACTGGCCCGAGCATGCCGTAAGCTTCATCAGAATTGCTTTTTCCAGATATCATTAAAACGTTCTGTCTTCATGGGACTGCTACGATAATTGGACATTTCACGAATGCCAAGTAAATTCACTTTTTTTAAATTATTTTTTTGTTTTTTACCAAATACTCCACAGTACAAAGAACAATGATCATGCCGTTTCTAATTGCACTTCTCTATTTTGCCAGCAGATGTCGTAGTAAAATAAATCTCGCCAGGCCTTACGAAACCACGGTCAGTGCTTCAGTGTGCAAACCACACCTAGATTCATTTTCAACTCAGCAAATATGCGCATTACTGCATTTCCTGGATGTGCAATATCTATTTGTTTTGCCTGTAGTTAAGCTATGGTTTAAATTACTCTTTCAATTGAAAGAACAGCATTCAGTCAAAATGGTAGAATATGTCACAAGTTCTATCTATGGTGTACACCGATTGGTTTATCAGTCTTTTCTATTTTAATAAAGTCCACAATGTGCAGCGTATGCATCCTTAACCACGCCTCTCTAGTTTACTCCCCCAATGACGACAGCCAAGTCCTCCCAATGCGGGGGTAGAGTGGATGGGCACTGGCTGCAGCATGCGCCGTGGCGAAAAACGTGCGCTCTCCCCGTGGTTAGTGTCAGTGACAAACGGCTGCCCACTGTAGAGAGGGGGAGCTCCAGAGCCGTGGGGTCTGTAAAAGGATGCATACATGCATACAGTTGTTTACAAAGGCGTAAGTGGAGGACGCTATCCCGTTGTGGATCTGTGGTGATCCATGAAGTCACTGGCTCACTGAGGCGCTGTCACTTCTGACTGCGTAATTGATCCACATTTTGGGAAATTCTTTTTTTACCTTCGATAATTTGTGGACCACCAAGTCCTACCAAGACTCTCCATGGTACTTGAAGGGTAAGCACCAACCAATGTTTTCATACTGTTGCACAGATGCATGTGTGCACGCCTGCCTTTGTTACTATTAGTGTAAGAGTGCCAGAGTCATTGTTCAGTCATGTCTGCGGCACACATTTACAGAATGCACAAACAGTGCATTTATCAGAACATCATGCTTTTGTGAGGGACAACAAAAACAATGTGGGTCTCTTGTGTTAGCAGAGAGATGGATGGCATTGGGAACACCATGCGGAAGAAGGCTGCAGAACTGGAGCGGCTGGCTGAGGTTCTGGTCACTGGAGAACAGCTAAGGTAAAGTAAATGTCAGCATGATTCACGTCCCATTGGACCAAAGTGATGTAGGTCATATAATATTTGAGCTAGGCTACGACTAATTCTGAAACAGAGCAAACAAGCGGACATACATGATATAATAGCACAACAAATATAGGAAGCTCAACAAATGCACCATCCTTCTGCAAACCTCTGCTTTGTGATTGTGGGAGTAAACATGCAGTTCTTCTAAGAATGCTTGTAGTGAATGAACTTTGTGATTTACTATGTGAGTGAATTTAAGCACTAACTCTATCAGTGTTGTTTATTTGCTGTACTGTCTAATGTAAAGCACAGCCCCAGGGCCCCCTGGCCCATGACAGTGAATAGAGGCTCAGCATGGCATCAGTGTCTGGTATTTCAGCCCCATCCAATCTCAGCTCTGGCTTTCAATGCTGCTCTTTCTGTGGAAGTACAAGCTGCAACCCTGGACAGTTAATAAAAAGTGGCACCTCCTCATTAGCAGTTTGTGTTTGCGCATATTTATTTGTATTTGCAGCAGTGTTCAAATCTGTGTTTAATGTTGTATAGTGAGCACCATGTCTCTGGCACAGGTCCTCAGTAAGTATGCCAGCTGGCTGTTTGAATTGTGTCAGCTGGGGTGACTGTCCAGAGTACCATATGATGCTGTTTAGGTGAAAAGGTTTCAAGGCTGTTGTCAAGTCATTGTCCCTGATCCATGATTGATATTAGCTATTTCTACTGATAACGTTTATTCTACACATTATGATGATGTAAAATATCTGAATACTAAACTAAGACTAGACTTAATTTAGACTATATTTAAACAGTCAGTGGAAACTAACTGTTTATTTACTGATTTGATTATAAATAGAGCTCTTGAATCAACAGACCGTTTCTGGTTGCGATAATGGCTCTCTACCTTATTACAAACCTCTGTGGTGTCCTGTCAGCTGTCAGTCAGGTTTTGTAACTCGTGTATTGTGAATAGACAGTGATACAACTGAACAAATGTCAACATGTTTGACACAAGATTTACAAAGTAGGATTTGTTCAGCGATAATAACATTGGACACAAACATGGTTCTTTGTATTGACGTTTTTCCGCATAGCTGCTTGGTAAATGCTCACAAACTGAGCACTACCTATTTACTGTTTGAAACTGACCTTTTGCTTGATATGCACACAGTATGGTTGCATTATAAATCCTTTGAGTCTAGGTAATTTACATTTTTTGCTGTTTCCCAGGCTGCGTCTTCATGAGGGAAAAGTCATCAAGGACCGCAGACACCACTTACGGACTTACCCGAACTGTTTTGTGGCCAAAGAACTTATTGATTGGCTAATCGAGCACAAGGAGGCTTCAGAAAGGGACACTGCCATCAAGATCATGCAGAGGCTATTGGACCAGAGCATCATTCACCATGGTAAGATTGCACCTTCACACCTTCTCCATCTTGATCTTACTTGACATTTTCTGGGAACCAACTCTGTCTCCTCTTATATACAATTACTTCACGGTTGCCAGTTTGGCCCAGTGAAATATCCCACCACCAGCCTCTTAAGTGAACAAATACAAAACACAGAGCGTTAGGATACTGTGTCTAGTTAAGTCATTCTTTTTTCACTAAGTACCAATATATGTAGTGTCCTATGTGTCAAATTAGGTCTAAACAAGGCCTATAGTAAAATATAGAAAAATACTTAAAAGAAGAAGAATCTGGAACTAAACCAAGACTAAATCAGGTCTTTAGGACAAAAGGATTACTAAACCAGGATTAAACTGTGCCAAAACCCATACACAATTCAAGCCCCCAACACAGCAAGACTAAACTTGGACAAAACTGAACAGCAAAGAAATCTTGATTACATTATTGTTTTATTTAATTGCCCTCCAATGTCGATGCTTTGCTACCTAATACTACAAATGATATCTTTTCTGCTGGAATTCAGTGTGTGACCATTTCCTGTGTGTTTCTTTATTCTTAGTTTGTGACGAGCACCGAGAGTTCAAAGACTTGAAGCTGTTCTACCGCTTTAGGAAAGATGATGGCACCTTTCCATTGGACAGTGAAGCCAAGGTCTTCATGAGGGGACAGAGGCTCTATGAGAAGTAAGTCTTTGCTATAGCACAAAGCTTGGCCAATAGTGTCGTTGCTCATGACTAGATATGAAGTATATTTTTAATGGTGATTACATTTTATTTTAGTTTGAATTATTAGTTGTCATGATAGCTCTTTTTCTTCTTCACCTTGTTCCTATTTAAGACAAACTATTTATGTCCATCTCCTGACAGCACATGACACACTATTATAAGCCCAGGCCTATTTTTCATATTGCATAAGAGAAAGAAATAGTCCAAGGGGACACATCTGTCATCTCAAACACTCAATGTTTATGTAATAGCCACAGTGCAGTCCAGGGCTCTCTTTCTCACAGTTGTTACACTGCCCCACTCATTCATTAATCTCCTATGAACTTGTCATCAGTAACAATGCTATAATACAGATTTAAGACAATGTTAAGAAATTACAGCCTTATATACTTGTTAATTAATAATATTTAGGAATGACAAATATTGCTGTTCAATTTGCTGGATTTACTGGGTCATTTCATGATTCATTTGATAACATTACTCCAAACTCACTGTTATAATGTATTATATATCAGCAGTCCTTGTATTTCTGAAAATGGCCTGATCATCATACATTACAGTATGTGTCACATATATATTTCCATTGGAAACAGCACTGACCGTTTGCACAAATAGATTTCTGATGCTATTGACTTCTACATTAACACGGTGCAGTGCTCAAGTGACCACAACGTGCACTGTGCTTTTGATTGTTGTTTGCACTGTGGTTCCTAAGCAACAGTAGTCAATGTTTTATATCTTTTTCAACTATTGCACCATTATACAGCAAGCGGAAATTAGTAGTATCAGCACAGTGAATTCAAATATTATTAAATCTTATAGGAAAAATAGGATTTTCATGTGTGGGAACATTTATGTAAGGACCATCATCTTAAGCTTAAGCTCAGACTAATCTGAAATGTAATTTTCCCTTTCTCTAAGTCTCTTTCTGAACTAAAGAAAGCCTTATATAATATTGGAGAATTCATATTATGTAATCCATAAGTAGCTAGATTCTAGATTCAGACTGATTCTTAGAAGTAGCATCATACTTTCTACTTATCTGCATTGTCCAACACCCCATTTATTGATTAAACCTCCAGATCAGCTGACATGCATACGGGGTTAGTCATCTTTCTACCGCCAGACAACACCAGAGAGCTATCTACATACTGTTCCATTCATATCTCATTCACATATGTCCTCAAATCACCTTTTATGACTCTGTAATGAATGTACCTTTAATGGCGCCTGTGATGTTTGTTTTTCATAGTTTAATGGGTTAACTTTGCAAAAACATCCATGCAATGCAAATGAGAGTTTATATAAAAACTTTTCAACCTAGTGCCCACCATACAAGCTCTGGCATTCTGTTCTTGCTGACTGCACAAGTCTGCTGCGGGCATAATCAGGTCAGAGCGACTGGCCTAGCCCAACACAAATTACCATGAAGCCTGTACACTCCAGCATAAAGTCAGAAATCTATGAAAAGCAAAGCTCAGTGAAACCATGTTTTATTGAAGCTACAGTAAGTACCGTTAGATCGTCCGATTTCTAGTTTGAATTATGTGTTCTTTTAAAGGTATTGAGACCTTTTATGTATGGCTGGGTAATATGTTCTGAATACAGTCTATAGATGATATGGACTTTCTGTATACCATGACAAAAATAAATAATGGTTGGCGTGGATCTAAAAGCAATGCAAGCTTTTCTCTGGGGATGTTTTTATTTGTTTTGCTGCAGTGGATTCCTCTTTCAAAATATGGCTTGAGGATCATTTTTTAAACTATTATATTTTGCTAAGAAAACATAGATTCTGTTGTCAATTTGACCACAATAATGTACTCCCTTTTTTAAACATAAAAATATAGGCATATTTCCCCGCCCTATGTTAGGTGCCCTTAAATAAACAATAACTTTAATAACATTGCTATTACTTCCAGAGTTAGCGTACTGTTGCACAATTTGTTGACCTGGAAAAAGCGTCCACCCCCAAGAATCCACTTTATAAAATATTTAGCATTAAATTAATAACATGTTCTCGGGTAATATACCACATACGTAAGAAATAGATAATCTGTTTTATTGGTATTTCTGTTGAGTTGTAAGGACTGTGGACCTCAGATATCACGTCTGCAGTTTCACAGTCACACTGACATTTGTTGGATCTTGTTTATCTCCCTCTGTGGCCTTTTCCTCCCTCCACTATTGTATCCCATAATTTAAGCACAGGCATAATATTCCCATAACCACTGTCCAAGAAATAAACTGAAAATGTCTAATGACAAAATCAATCTCTTAATTTAGTCAGCTTCACTAATTATTTGGTTAACAGGTATTAGCTCGTAAGCAATAAACAAATATATAGTCTTAGTTACTTGAAGTAGAACATGCCGTGACAAGTCATGTTTTACACCTTTATGAGCTGTGGCTCTAGAGGTGTGTGTTAAAAGTGTGTTTGCCCAGTTAGCACTTCTTGTTGAAGTTGTTTATTTTTACAGACTTTGTTGCTACATCTTTGAATATAGTTTCAACTTAATCGAGCCAAATTCAATTTATTGTCAGGATTTGCCAATGTCAAAGCAACTGGCAACCATGACCAAATCTAAGAGGATATTAAATAGCTTCAGGTATTTTTGCTGTGTTGTGCATATAAATGTGTTTTGACCACATGATACTTATCTACTATGTTGTCCCATACACAAAAAAACATGATGCACTGTGTATTCTGACACCCTTCTATCATAACCAGCGGTATAATAAATAATAAATAGTAATTTGGATCACTAGTGCTGGCCTTTGCTCCATGGAATGATACAGATTTTATTTCTTATATCCTAACAGGCTGATGAACACAGAGAATAACCTGTTACAGAGCAGAGAAGAGGAGGGAGTCCCATTTGAGCGATCTTTAGTGGCCTCAGAGTTCATTGACTGGCTGCTTCAGGAGGGAGAGATGCCCACCAGAGAAGAGGCAGAGCGACTGGGACGAAGACTGCTTGAACATGGCATCATTCAGCATGGTGAGCATAAGCAATGTCTTTTAAGTGCATTTTGTAGGCCACATTTCTATTTTGCACAACTATACAGATTGACACTGAATGACTCACTCTTTGTTGCAATAAAATAATTGAGCTATTATACTAATACTATCAAAAGGTTCAACATTGCATCAGATTTGGGTGTCCTAGATTTACTTTTCAGGTCATCTTATTGGGTCATTTCAGACTTCATTCCTTCACAGATTCGCCTTAACCCAAAAAACGTTCTATTTATACCAGTAGTCCTTGTGCTTCCCTCCCACAATCTTACTCAAACACTCATACTTATCATTCATTGCCATTGAGAAAAAGCTTTCAACAGTTTCATAGGACAAATTCTCTGGTCTGGGGGTGCTAATGGCCGCAGTGACCAACATATCTCTAAAACTGAGTTGTATGAGACAATAGTGTGTCTGTTTATTTGTTTGTTCTGAGTTACTATGCTCTCCAATCTCCAGAAACTGACCAGGCTCTTGGCGTCATTCACATGTTAGAGGATTAGAAAAGCAATCACGGTGATCATGATGATGACCCCGATGTCTTATGAGATCAGTATGTTTACTGGCTGTGGGTTCAATAATGGACACCACGTATGCTTTGTTTGTTATGTTCAGCAGAGGAATGAAAATGCTTTATTTCCATTTGCAAAGTAAGAGCAGTTTTTCTTATGTTCAGTATTCCAGAATATACATCTGTGCATTTATTGTATCAGTGCTTTGGTTATTTCTGAACTTCATCATCATGTAATATAGCCAAACCACACTGATTTGAAACATTCATGGTTTGTGAATGGAAATCAGATAATTAGAAATAGACAGATTCTGATTAATGGGTTGTTGTCTGGTGACCGCATGACATGAATTTAATTTGATTGTACTGGCTGTGGTTTACACCCATGACCATCACATTATCTCAGTATTACTGGTGTATTAGTACTCCTTGTGTTTGTGTAACATTAACACTATTACATATGTTTTAAATATAGACGCAAATGTGGGAAGAGAAGATGAAATGCAAAAGTAGTATCCTGTGTCTTTTATAATATTTTTCTTTGGCAAATAACTTTTTATCCCTCAGCAGGCCCTCTCCGGGTTCATCTCTGAGGCAGTAATGCAGCCCAGCATCTCCAGGGACTAGGAATGTGTTGTGTTGGTGTGTGTCACTTAAAGAAACACACTGCCCTGTGTGTGGTCACTTGGTTAATATAATACAGACTCAGAGCTGCTGGAACAGTTCACTGCTGTGCATCGATGACCTAATGTGGGCAGTGTCCTATTGATAATATATTGAGTGTATTATGCAGATACACAGCATATTGTGGTAAATTTGTAGATTGTAGATTGCGCAACTTATATATGAGTCTACACCAGAACTAACAAAGGTCTAAATCAATAAACAAAATAGGCATTATAGCAGAGAAATGCATTGCTAAAACAAGGACTAACCCTGGAGAAAACCAGAACTAAACCACAACTTAACAAAGAACAAACTATGACTAAACCAGGACTGCAAAGGATTCCTAGGTATTACTAGAAATAACTAGAACTGGTTCCTCTGCCACAGTTTGAGAACCACTGTCAAATACCACTTGTTGACATTGTTTTGATATCTCTGTTGCAATATTCAACATACCTTTTCTCATTCCTCTTTCCTCTCCTGGACCGAGAATAATTATTGTTATGTTTTTTCTTCAGAGAATACAAGTAACGCACATACTGGCTGTCAATATAGACAACTTGAAAAACATTAACAAGCATGTCAGTTTGACTCTTTCAAAGTAATGTATTGAACAGTGCAACAGGTCAGACAGTTCAGTGCACTCATTCCTTTGTCACATGTATCAAAGGGGTTTTGTTGCTTGACAAAGGCCAGTTCCCAGTGACATACATGCAGACTGACCACAACCTTCTTTATAATATAGGCAACTATGTGTACTGTCATTACTTAAAAAGGTATAGTCCATGTACCTGAAAGAACAAAATAATGTGGGCCAGGTTTCCAGATTCAGCACTTCCCATTATCTCTAATGCATGTTCCCCTGGTTTCCTGGTCTAACATGGGAACATCAGTGCTCTTAGTGGCTTGAGTGTGTTTGTTCAACAGGTGATCTCTGCTCCGAGGACAGTTTATTTAGTGCTGCTCAGTTGATTTTCAAGAATTTCACGGTCATTTGAGCTCAAAATAGGTCAGATGAGGATAGTATCTGGACTGTCTTAGTTACATAAAACATATCATTGTTTGGGTTTAGATTAAGATAAATATTCATTTGTTAATAGTGACCAACAAGCACCACTTTGTTGACGGGCCGCTGCTGTACCAGTTCAGGATGAATTTCAGACGGCGCCGGAGACTAATTGAACTGATTCACGAGAGAAGTCGGACCATCCCAGAGAGCCACGACAGCCCCTTCTGTCTGCGCAAACAGAACTCTGACGGCAGCAACACCAGCTTCCTCTCAGGTACACACTCAGACTCACTTAAGAAATGTGTTTATATTTACACTTTTCAATGTTGGGCTTATTGATGAGAAAGAACACAATCGATAACCAGATGTATATAAGATTTTTAATCGTAAAAAGTGTGGAGGCCTGTATTTGACCAAGCTTCATCTCAGGTACTCAAACCAATGCTTATTTGTGTTGTATAGTATTTTCCAGTGTGGGAGTTTAAATGCTTTGTATGTTCTTTTTAGTTCTTTATAATAATAACTGTCAAACATTGTGTATACATATTTGCAACATATGGTAAAAATATAATATCACAATTTTATTAAGCTAAGATCAATCACCCACATCCAATCCAATGTTCATCATAATACCTAATGCTTATTTTCCATTTTTAATTAATATGAACACTGACATTGTTACAGTAAAAATGACAGTGAAGAACAGAGCACAAATTAATGCATTTTAGCACAATTCAACAATCTTCCCGGATTATCAGATACAATCCTTCATCACCATATCACACTCAACTAGTATCGACTTCCATCTTAACACATCTCTCTGTCCTGATCCAGTGAGTCCCACTAAGGAGATAAAGGTGGTCATGGGGGTTCGCCGCAGCAGTTTGAGCAGCAGTTGTGGCAGTAGTGGTTATTACAGCAGCAGCCCGACACTCAGCAGTAGTCCACCTGTGCTCTGCAACCCCAAGTCTGGTGAGCTCATGTGTACAGTATTATGTATGAGTAATCTACAGACCATTCTCACAGGCTAAATCAATTTACAGACAATGGTTGTGTAGGTAGGAGTCTATTAGGGATGCACCGATATGAAAATTCTAGTCCGATACCAATATTTAAATTACTAGTTTGGCCGATATTGATAAAGACGTTGATATCTTGTACCGGTAAACATGGTTTGGTAGGTTACGTGTGTGAGAGGGCTTTTCATTTCTGGTTGTTTCTATACTTAAATATTAGGTTAACATCGGCCATCTTCTATAGATCCATATTGATGTTGAGCCGATACTGACGTGCATCCCTAGAGTCTATAACCTGTCCTATATCCACAGCTAAAAGGTTTCCTGTGTCTTTGTAGTGTTCAGCTAAAAACAACAATGTAACACAGGAACAGGAAGGCAGACACTTGGACACACACCAAATCCAGTGATTTCCCCCCAATTCAAATGACCTGTAGTGATGGCTCATATCACATGGTTGTAAATGATCAATTAGATAAGATTGATGTATTGATTTGGTAAAAGGAAATCAGCTCAAAATCTGTCAAAAACAAAATAATCAGATCTTCTATATTGGTCTTTTTTTTAAGAACTATAAATTACCTAACCTTATCAATCCTGCATACCAGAGCACAATACCAACCATGTATATTTGTTCATTGTTAATTCATGCATTGTCTCTTTATCAGTCTCTAGATAAATGTATGTGTAAAAAGTCTCTGTTTACATTCAGGATTAGGTAACTCTGTGTAAAGGAAGTTAAAGCTGGGTGCTGAGTGGGTAGCTACAGTTACACAGTGTTTGAGGAAGCCCCTAGGCCATTTTAGCATGTGACTCACATTAACACTTTCCACACATGGTTTCAGCATCAGCCCCTTTACATTCATGTTAGTTCAATGCTTTTTGTATGTGACTATTCATGCTAATATTGCATTGTTTTCATTTTGCCAGTTTTGAAGAGGCAAGTGAGTCCAGAGGAGCTACAGGCACCAGGCGGGCCATTCATCAAGAAGACAGTCACTGTATGACAACCACACACAAAAGACCCACAGTTAGACATTCATTGTGACTTAGTTGTGCATGAGGTATTTCTGTTTTACATCTGAAGTATATGTGCAGTAATAAAAGGCCCCTTTCGTTTTTTTCAGATTATGGGTGATGCTGTAGGCTGGGGCTTTGTTGTCCGAGGCAGTAAACCCTGTCACATCCAGGCTGTGGACCCTGGTGGACCTGCGGCTGCTGCTGGCATGAAGGTAAGAGATGTTCATAGATCAATACATCTGTAAACTTCAGCCTCCACACATATACGACTGGTCTGTGAATGAGACAGGATAGTGTGCAGTCAATTTGCAATGTTTTCCCAGTGCACACTACATATGCCACAGAGTCAGACATTATGTAACATACAAATATACTGGTAACTTTCCTGTTTCTGACTTGAAAGAATTTTTGTCTGTAGCTGACCATAAAAAACTGATCATAGACTGTTCTATAAATAAAGGAAGTATGACAATGGTCGAGATAGGACAAAAGAGAAGCCTTTAAAGCAAGAAAAACAGCAAAAGAGAAATAAACAAAGTCAGGAAAGTGGACAGAAGCGGGCTCTGAAGGCACAGCTGACATTGTGTTAGATGAGTGGCAGCAAGGAATTCTGGGAATGTAGACAATTGAGGCACACAAGAATACACAAACTGATAATAACACTCGCACATAAACAAATGCCACAATGATTGAAGGGAAGTTAATTAAGCTTATTAAAAGGTGATTGAAGCTTTGCTGAAGGTAAAGCTGAAGAAGAGTTTGAACTAAAAGAGGAAACGGTTTTATTATTTCTGCTTTTTATTACCATAGAAACTGGTCTTAATGTGCACGGTTAAAATGTGTTTATGTCCTTGTGTGTGCGATTAGCTGTTAACCTGAAAATGACCCCTTTATCTGAACTAAATGTGGACAATTAGCACTTTTAAATTGTGTCATTAGGTATTATTGCTGTGTGAACTGTCAACTAAACAATAACGGTTATTCCAGGGACATGGTTTTCCCAGAATATTATTTCTGTTTATTTTCCTTTTAAGCACGTTTATAGCCAGTAATAAAGCAATAGGACAGGTGAGCAGTCTTGATAACAGGAGATATATTACACCCATTGATCACGGAAGACAGCCATAAAAGCATCATTGGTCTCTTCACATCTCTCTTAATAGAAAAGCTTTCAAACCTCAGCCCATGGCCATGTCTGCACCTCTTCCATTTAACGCTGCATCAGCATCACTGCGGTGGAGTAGAGCACTTGTATATATATATGTAACTGTATACATAAATCACACATGGAGTCAAGTGCTTATATAAGCCCTATGGTAGAGTGCTTTGTCTCTGAATGCACTGAATGTATGTAATAATTCAATATAAATCATTACTTTTATTACGTTTTACTGACAGTGGCATTTAATTATATTCAAAGCACTTCTTTTAAAGACATCAGTCCCAGGTGCATTGGATTTATAAGCCTAAAAAGAAGCATAATAAAAATTTGAAGACGTACAAATGCAAAGTGCTTTGGGAGATATCTTGGGACATAACTGAAGTATGGCCTCACCAGTGCTCCCTGTAAAGAAACAATATCCTCTCTATTACATACAGCTGTTATCGCCGCATGTGAGCTCAACATTACTGTGAAGCCTGTTTTTTTTCTTTACTCTTTGTGTGAGTGTCTCTCTGTGCAAAGAGCCATTCATCGTCTGCAGCTGTGCCCTGGCCAAGTCTAACAACCCTGCTGCTAAGGACGATGTGGGTGATTACAAAATCACAAGTCAAGGTGGCGAAGAAACACCAAATGAACTTTGAAAATGTCTAGTGTTAGGGTCTGATTTTCCTTAAAAAGTGTCATAGATTGATATAGACCTGAATACTCTCCTTGTTTAGACTCGTTTAGTTTTCCTGTAGCTTAAGATTACTATCAAAAACAAAACATACAGGGGTGATTACTGAGATCAAAATAGCAACGCTAGCATGAGGGCTAAGATAGTAGCTAAGATAAAAGCAGACAAAATGTACCCCCAAAACCAAATATTATTTTTGCCTAGTCACTAACATGATCCTACACCTTAAGATTTTTGGATTGAGTTTGTGTGAGTGATCCTGTAAAACTGTGTTGCACAATCAGACCACAGCAACAGCATCATGTTGCAACAGCCGAGGTTCACGGGCAACTTTGGCAACATGTCTTTTTTTTTATCAGCCCTGCACCTCAGCCGTGGTTAAATAACGATAAGGAAGGTGGAGTACTGGCGTAACACGGGACCGACTTTGGGCACTAATTACAGTTGGCAAGGTCTGGCTGGCAACTCCCTATGTTTTTCTATGTGTGATTTTTATGTGATCCTCTTTAGTATCCTGCATCATATCTTATACTTACTTTTTTTACTGCTGTCTGGAGGATTCCCAAAATGAGAAGTTGTTAAAACATAAAAAAGAAAAATGCTTGACCTAGTAGTAGTCAAGTTGTCCCTGACCGCTACAGTTTGTGTGAGAAAACTCAACTATTAGTCAACCCACAAACTGTGATATGGTGTTGCTGTGGAGGCCGGCTGAGGAACTAAAGTAAAATCATAGTTAGGACAGATTACCTGCACATCATATACAATATCACCTTTTAGGAAAGTTCCCGTCTGCAGCTTTAAACTTTGGCTATTACACGTATTATTATCTAATTTGTTCTATGCACTCACCAAATAAACAGCAAATTCTCATTAATACAATTGGGTCATCATCAGAGGTGGGTAGTACTCAGTTTACTCAGTTTACTCAATTACATTTACTTGAGTAATTTTTTAAACAAATTGTACTCCATAGAGTAGCTTTACTGCATAATACTTTTTACTTTTACTTGAGTAATAGTATTTTGAAGTAACTGTACTCTTAGTTGAGTAAAATCTGGGAAATCTGGAAAGAGTATGAGTACTTTTATCACATCTGTGTGTCACGTGAGAACAGCTTTATGTGAAAAATGTGATGATGTGGAATTTTTTTTTGTTCTGTTTTTGGTTTATCTTTTGAAAATATCAAAACTTTTTACTTTTACTTGAGTAACATTATTTTGAAGTAACAGTACTCTTACTTGAGTAACATTATTGGCCACCTCTGGTCATCATAAAAAGCTATGTTTTGTCTTTCTGCAGGTTTGTCAGTTTGTGGTGTCAGTGAATGGACTCAACGTGCTCTCTCACGACTACAGAACAGTCAGCAATCTCATCCTGACTGGACCCAGGACAATTGTTATGGAGGTCATGGAAGAAGCTTAATTTTTCTGGACAAAAATACAGAGGGATATACAACGCAGCACACTTTCTGCATTAAAAGGACTTCTTTGTTCACAGTATTTGGACATTTGGACAAGGTGGAAGATGGAGGAGCACTGTATGTTTAACAGACTGTGAACTGTGTAAATAATTCTGGGAAGAGAACAAGATAGACGCACAAAAAGAGAGAGAGTGTGAGAGATAAACTTTAACCAGATTACTAATCTGACTGTGACGAACACACACAAACCTGAGACATATAGAAATGTGTCCTAACAGCATAAGTAAGAGTTCCAGAAGATGAACCAGGAAGAATAAATCACATGCAGTGACCTCTGGCCCACATAACTTTAACTCTTCACTCTCACGGCCCTGCACTGCCCTCTGCTGGAGAGGAACGAAGACATACAAGCAAATTTTATATTGTCCAAATATACCACTGATCAAGCATAATATCATGACCACTAATGACCACATAATGTTGGACTACATTTGATAGATACTCACCACTTCACAATGGAAACACCTCATAATGCTCTGACCAAGTCGTCTTGCTGTCATAACTGCCCATTTTCCTGCTTCTAACAAATCAGCTTTTGAGACCTACTAACAGGAGGTCAGTGGTTATAATGTTATGCCTGACGGCTGTATGTTAAGGTGAGACACTAAAGGTGAATCGGGGAAAAAAACTCATTTAATATCAATATGAGAAAAAATGTATTACAAGTTTTCATATGAAAATTAAAAAAAGAAAAATCTCAATGATGGATGGAGCCAGGTTTAAAATTCTTGGTTTATTTTGTAGACATATTAGATGCAAAACAATGTACAGGGAAGAATTTTTATATCTTATTTAGTCTTCAAAAAATTGTTTTTGGGACAACAACCACAATAAATCCATCTATGTAAGTTTCAAAATACTGTTTAGTACAAGACTGGAAGATTTGGTCCAACTGGGTCAGAATGTGAAAAATCCACATTTTGAGAAAACAGCCTTTGAAGTTACAGTTGACCGTCTATGATGCAGATTGAGTTAATGTTTTGATAGAAACATTTTAAGCTGTAGATTGAACATTTTCATTGTTTCTAGGTGAAAGCTGCCCTGTTAAAACACCAAACTGGACAAAAATCAAGACAAAACGAGTTTTACCTGTATTGTCTTTAAAAAACTGCCAGTTTCTCTATACACTTTGTGACGTTAACACTATGTACAAAGTAAGATCCAATGTAGTAAAATTATGTATTTCATGGTTAAGTCAGGGAGAAGAAAAGCATTACAATTTTTATATACAAATTTATTCTAAAAGAAATCCTACTTAATGCTTCCATAGAGAACATAGATATGATCTCGTCAATATCTTTGAGACAAACTTTTTGATTTTTTACTGTTCAAAAGTTTTATATACAACTGTGAGCACAAAGGCCGTCGGTTTCTATTGACACAAGCACTTAAATGACAAACCTTTTTTTAAATTGCAACTCTAAACAAATGTATATAAATAACGCACAATCATAACTTTTAATTGTTGCTTTGTCCACTTAGTAGAATTATGTTTTTGATAATCACGTGTATTGTAGGTACATGTCTAACCCTCACCAAATTAATCACAATTTTTTATTTACGTCCATTTGTGTTTTAAAGTTTTGTGCCAAAACTATACTGAAAAATGTACATTATCTTGTATATTTCATTGGCTTTAAATGTTTAGCCAGTGAAACAGTTTTAGTATATTTGTTAGCGATGACCGGTGGAGATAACCCTATTGTTTTATTGCTTGCATCACAGTGTCATCTAATTGAGAAAGTCTATGTGTGTCAGTGTTGTGAGCAGTAAGATGCATGATTTAGCACTGATCTATCTTAGACTTATCCCACAAATGTAAAATATGCATCAATGTTTTATTCAAATGAAAAGCATAAGAAAAATCTGCTTAAACAGCAATCATCTACTATTTACAGTTTTCAGTAGAATATATTTTTAAAGGATTGACTGTAAATAGGACAAACAAATATTGATTGTAACTTGTTCAAAACAGTGTTTTTACTCAGCTTGGCTCAGTTTTATTTCGACTATAACTACAGTTGTTGATATGAGCTGGAATTCTTGTGAAAGATGGTGCCTGGGAGCGTTTTCCTGAAAGTTGTATTTTTAAAAGGGACAAAAACCATATAATGCAGAAGTGTCTAGTTTAACCTAAGACTGTTTAGAAGAAGATTCTGGACTGGTTCGTGAGGTCAACGTTGGAGAAGGTTTTTTTCGACTGTTTGATGATATAATGTTTGCCTTAAAAACTTGTTTTGCTGCTACTCATCTATTCACTTCTATGACTTTGTGCATTATACAGTTAAGCTCAAATTGTTCCATACTCCATTTTTCAGTTTATTTTTACTTAGTTCTAACAGCAAATAACAATAATATAAAAAAAAAAAATCATTGATGGACTTTCTCAATAATCAATGGCAAAGCTTTTCTTTTCTATCAAAGCAGTCAATTTGAGTTTTTCTATAGGTTCCAATGTTTTTGCATGTGTGTATTAAGATTTTATTTTCACATAGATCTATGGGCCCTGGTTGTTTGAAGGCCATTACTCTCTTAAAGATGACTACCAGCCATTTCTTTACCAATTTGGCTTTGTGTTTTTTCTTTTCTAAGGCCAGGTTATGAATCATTTTGAGCTTAACTGTACATCATTGAAGAGCTTAATTCATTCAGGTCATCTGACAATCAATGCTTTTTGGACACTATTTTGCAGAAGCACAACAGAAAGCATAAAGGAAGATTTACTGATGATATGTTTAAGTGTTATTGCCTGTTGTGGGTACTGTCGTGTTTTAGTTACTTTCCCGTGGGACTTTGTAGATTCAGACAATAACACCAGTCGGTTTGTGACAGAGCATAATGTTCATGTTGATGTTCTAATTAAATTGACCAAGTGGACTTTTCTGTGATTCATTTGATTCCTGTTTTAGTGCCTAAGGTCATGGGTTTGAATCTGCGTCAGGAGGGGCATCTGGCGTATATATACACAGTACAGACCAAAAGTTTGGACACACCTCATTCATTCAATGAGTTTTCTTTATTTTCATGACTATGAAAAGGCAAGAAATCCCACTTATTAACCCTGACAGGGCACACCTGTGAA
>JAVQKC010125280.1:0-26464 GCA_036025475.1 Philypnodon macrostomus
TGTATTACTCCGCGACGCTCCTGACTCCCGGAGCTTTGTAGTTTACCGAAGTCGTACCAAAACATTTTGACGGAGTGCCTTGAGCGCCGTGTGACACAAAATCTCTTGGAGGTCAGTAAGCACAACCAAAATTAATCCATATATAAGGCGCTCCGGATTATAAGACACTGGTTGGTTTTTGAGAAAATAAAAGGTTTTTAAGTGCGCCTTATAGTGCGGAAAATACGGTACATTTTATTTATAAAGCAAAGGGCTATGTGAATTTTTTTCATGTGCCTCAGCAGCATTTGGACGCCCATAGACTTATCTAACACAGCAGCGAGAACCTTTAGGGATTAAATGAGACAACTATGTTTAATAGAGGGAGTGCTTCAGCCTAAGTGGTAAGACACTTGTCTTTAAGTGCACTAAGATGTAACAGTTCCTAAACCTATTAAAGTCCACTTTGAGTAACACAAGGCAAGCGAGGACTGCTGTTGCGGACAAAGTCAAAAGCAAAGAAATATATATACATACATACATCAAGCAGCAGTCACGACACAGAGGAGGATATGATAAAAGCCCTTGATCTTAGTAGGATGTTGAAGTGTGATGAAAATACATGTCACCGCAAGATGGGTTTAGAGAAGATTATTTTGCTTGGCTTTTGGTCACACTTAATTTACTTCTGTTCCTTCTCAGAGATGCTAATATTCACCTACTTGAGTCTTGTTTTAATCTGCACACATTGCATTAAGTATGTTCAAATAGTTCACGATGTTCACAATCACAAAGTTCACAATAATTCACCATGACCACAGTGCTAGAGCAGCAGCAGTTCAATTTAAACCGAGAAGCCAGATATCCCAAGTGCCCGGACTGACCAGTGCTGTTAAGCTAATGAAAACATCTTGAAAGCATGCATGTGTTTCTAACAAGGAAATCAATTCAACACAAGCTATAGAAATACTGTTAAGTGCACGCATACCTGGGTGCTTAGTGCTAAAATCAAGTTTAACACTATTAACAATATTGAATGACCTAACTTCCTCTTTAAAGTGAATTTAAAATCAAAAAGCCAGCAATATTCTGAGCTTACCAAGAGTGCTTGAAATGTAATTTTCTACAGGTGATTTTGCACTCCTGTGTAGTCTAACCTCCTATAAGCGTTGGTTTATTTTTGGGGGCTAATCCCAAAAGGCTGTACCAAATCTAGTCATAGTCAGATTAACTGCTATTATTTATACAGCTGTACATGTAGCAGTTGTGTTAGCATTAGCTGCATTCATTAATATATCATTACAGTTAGCATTGAAATTGATATTACATTCACTCAGGCAAAATGATAGCTGTTCAATGCCTCTTTTGACCTAGGTTTGTGACCAGTCCACACACAAAATAATACTAAACATGTACACTTTGTATGCCTGTTGACTACAGCCGAGTACAGGTCTGAGGGACTTTGTGATATCCTAAATGCGAAATAAAATTAAAATTGTTGAGAAATCACGTTTCTGTGAACTGCGTTGTATACGGTATATAATCTTTTGAAAATAACTCCCCTGTGCAGGTCCTTGTATTGTTTTTGAGACATATTTTCGTCCATCACGCAGTGTTGTGAACCGGCATTTAGCACTTCCCCCATCTGGATTTTGGGTCACGTGGTTTGGTAATATGTGGTAGTATAAGAATTGTATCACAGTGGGGAGACAAAAAATGACATTGAACTGATACACCATGTTAGCCTTTGTTTTGAACCCATGGTGACTCCAACTCTTCCTGGTTTGGCTCCACCCTCCTCTGTCTCTGAGGATGGAATAACAGACGGGAGCAGCAGAAGGAATATGCCAACACAGCTCTTGATTAGGGAGTATTAATGTTCCCTTTGCTTTAGCACACAGACACTTGAACCTAATTCATAGCCTACTCAGGCCAGCTGTCCTGACAAGCACTGATGAATTCCAGTGGCATAGGCAGCTAATAGAGTTTTCATTCCCCCTTTTCTTCTCTCTTTCTGCGACCAAACCAATGTTTCACTTTGCAGGGCTTGTTTCACAGCGAGGGAACGGCTGCTCTTTTTAGTAGGAGCCAAGGCCATATTTATCACAGGCCTGGCCTCTGGCTTACAGAGAGCTTTATAAATCACCTGCACAAAAACCCTTTTACTACCAGTGCACTACACTACTAATATTATGTCACAATAATGCCTGATCAGCACCATGCAAATTAAATATAGACTCTTTATAAAGTTCATAAAACACAACTGTCATGGGCCCAGGCAGAAATCACAGTAAAGTAATGGTCACAATTAAGATCCTCCATCTTTAGGAATGCTGTGGTTATAATATACTCCAGATAGACTTTGTTTTATAAGACATAGTCAATAGAGTAGCAAACAGCGACAACAGCAGGTCACTAATACTATGTGAAGTCTCATCTAAAAAACAGTGAGGCCCCTGGGACGAAAGTGACATATCTGTTACATCTCTGTTTTAGTATGGGCACTGTTTGCTGATGTCGCTACAGCCCCTGAACAGTTACAGCATAAAACAGGACTATATATGCCTCTGGACTGCTTTAGAAATACACTGCACAACTCCAGGTGAAATGTATGATGACTGTCAGGTTGAGGGGAATTTCACTTTAGAAAGTGAGCATGACATTGACCTGTGAAGTGTAACAATGGGAATGGAAAACTGGACAGAAGGAGGTGCTGTAATCAGAGGGATAAGAATAGTGAGCGTAATAGCTTCAAACACACTCACTAATGATGCTCTGAATAAATATGCTCACTGTTAATTGTCTTCAGTGATAATAGAGACATGACTGGTCCTCATCTGGAGGCTATGGGACATGTCAGCTGTCCGTGTGAACAGGCTCACTCCCTGGGGAAGAGGTGCCATGTTTTAGTGGATCTCACAGAGTTACACACAGTCTAGTGTCGTAAAGCCAGTCTGACTCTGCTCTCGTCGGGGCTTAGGGGCTCTTGTTGAAGATTAAGATGCACAATCAGCAGTCTGATTATCCATTTAAATTGTTCTGAAAGGCTCAGCGCTGCATCAAGCTAGATGCTGGCTATGTTGTGCAGGCATGTGCAGTGCTGTGCATGGCCTTACCTTTTATATGTTGCTCAATGCTGCACAGAGTAACGTAAATGAATGTGGAATTGCTTTACAAATACTGCATTAGATTATATAAGTACATTATATAACTTTTATTTCATTCTTTCTTGTCACAATGTAATCTATTCAATTCAGGATTAATACAATGATACAGTTCAGTGATGCATGGTGACGAACAAAAGAAAATATGGATTGTGTTTATAGAATCAGTACTTTGCTCTCAATTGTAATTTAAACTTGACCAGTGTACATGTACAGTAAATGAAACAGGGGTGATGAAAAGATGTATATTGATAAATTGACCCATGATCATGCTGTCTCCATTCTTTTTCAGTTTCAGGGCAAAGAAAAAGGCTTTTAAGGCAATATTCCCTGTCCTTTAATAAACAAATGCAATCCATAGATGCAATAAGTGAGACTTGTTAAAGGCAGCCACATGTGATTATACTGCACATAACAGGCCACAGGATCAATAGTGGCAAGACTGAAGATCCAGTTTCAAACATGTAGACAGGCAGAGTGCAGCTACTCGGATGACAACAACCTCTATGGCACCTCCTCATCAACATTAGTTCAAATTTGGACCATTCGGAGTCCATTTTTACATATTTATAGTTGATTATGCAGGTCTAATTTGATTGAGATCGTAAAGTGATCCATCTGACTGGAACACAATCTGGGAGTACAGTATCATTTTCCCTGTGGAAGGCAGTCAAGCTTTCCCTGTGAGGATGTATGCTTTAGCAGGCACACCAAGGTCATCTTATCTCATCCTCTAAGTGCATAAGGTAAATGACACAACAGTCCTGTAAAGAGGAGCACACAGCCCTACCCCGGTAAGATTGGTTTGTTTGAAAACATCCATCTAGCTTAGTATATGAGGACTGTTATCATGTAAAGAAGAGAAAACACTACAACATTACCATGGCTATATTCATTATTAACTTATAGAAATTCAGTTACATGGTAGGGCGATGATTTGAGATTTTGATGATTAGATGTCAGTTGTTTTGAAGTTGGAGAATTATGTATTTTTGACATTATATGTTACCCAAAAAAAGGGCTAAAAATCTTATCTTAGCTTCTTGACTTGGAAAAGACTTCACATTTGTAACCTTCGTCACGCAAAGATTTTTGGAGTGTGCTTCAATTAAGGGTACATTATTGTTATTATTTGAAAATAATTAGCCTCAAGATTAATTAGAAAACAGTGTCTGGCTGAATGCACACCATAAATTTAGCTCACTTGTCAAACTGTTCATACATGGCATACATCTGTTCGCTGTATCCTCAGCATAAACCACACACACTGGAGTCTAAAAGTGAAGAACTTAAAACACATTCAATCATACGTATCTTGACTAACAATAACACTGTAATCTCCTGTTTGATAAAAAAATCCACTATTAAGGTATTCTCTTATATCGCTCTCTGGAAGCACAAGCACAATACCATCTGTGCCCCAACACTGGAAACAGTTGTTCCTTTTGATAAAATGCTAATTATTTTTTTCTTCCAAGGACGCCACTCTCATCCTCAAATCTTAAACCCCTCCCTCATTTGCTTTACTTCCACAGTGGGCCCTCACAGCTGGGGGGCTAACGCTTTTCCAGCAGCTTGTGGTAGCATTGTACCACAGTTTTGGGCCCAGTCAATACATGGGATACACTCAGCTTAAATACGGGGTAAATGAAACTGCACGTTTCTGATGTTACAAAAACATGGAATATGCTGGAATAGCTTTTTTTGGATATCATAATAAACTATATCATTGTCAATATTTCAATACCCTTAATAATAATTGTTGTGTTATTAGGTTTCAATAACCATAGACAAGACTTTGAAATCCTACAAATTCTGTCAGATGAAGACCACAACATTATTGAGATTCATTTAATGTTAGGTATTGTGTTTGCCAATATTGCGATCATTGAACATTTGTGATATAGTGGGCAGCCCTATTCTAAAGCTCTTGTCTATGTAGAATCCTGCTCAGTAGATGGTGACATAACAATAACTGAATTAATCAGATCAATCTCCTCCATTAACACTCCGTTAACCACAGAGGATGGTGAGTATTTTTGGTGCACTTGTCTCTAATGACAGGGCAGCGGGGGTGGGTGGAGGGAGAATCAAACGGGTACATTTGGCCCTCTGTATTGCCTTCTACGGCTCAAAGAGATGATGAATAATGAAATGGCTGGCAATATTCGAGTGTGCTTTTTGTAACTTCAAATGAATTTATAAAATGTAAAAGGAGAAAGAGAGAACTCCGGGTTTACCAGTCAAAATTGAGTGCAAATCCAAAGGCCACTCCAACACTCCAATAGATTTCTTTTGCTTAGTGTGACTGTACAGTGCACAGCAGTTCTGGCAGATCCACAGACTCAGATTGCTGGTGACATTTAGATTTTTTGGTAATTGTCAGAAAATAGAAGTGGGGCTGCGATTGACAGTGCAGAATCTGGATCAGCTCTTTTATTATTCCGTTGAAAATGGGATGACAACAGATGTTTTTATCCTCAATTTTGCGAGATATCACTTAATCTCATGGAGCACAGCCAAAGTCAGAGCACATCAGTGTCAGCTTCAGGAAACGACCAAGAGACACGAAAAGAGAAGCTTGGTTTATCATTGTGTAGCTCAGAGCTGTGCGTGTCTGTCAGAAGCACCACTATTTCAGGTGATATGAAATTATATTGTTACAGAGACATACAAACAAAACTTAATATACTTTTAAATGTAAAATACAATTGGAAATATGGAAAAAATACTATGACCATGTGCACCATACACAAAGAGTGCATAATAGTGAGATTACATAGTGTGCATAGATGGTTTATATGCAAAATATTTCACACTGGTCAAAGGATAAAGGTCAACTCTAGTCAGTATTAACATTTCACATCCACATTTCAATATAGGATCAATATTATTTCATTTGGGTTCATATTTCTCCGGACTATGATATTGTTTGAGGTATAATAAAAGGTATACTCACATCACCAGCATTGAGCAGCGCACCGTTAGCCTCAGCCATGTTCATGTAGTTGTTGTTATTCTGGAACTGCAAATGAGAAAGAGAAAGACCACAATGAGCTTACAAGGGTCCATCTAACAGTGACCATTAAACCACAGCCCGTTCAATAGCAGGCATCTGTCAAATCCTTGTTGCTTGTGAGCGTTTACACACTGAGTTAACCCTCTTCCTACCACTTCCTCAAGAGGATTCTGCCGCTTTGCCTTTATTGTGACTTAGAGAGAGGCATGTGAGAGGCCCATGTGAATTCATACCAACGTAATGAGAATCCCGTCTGACTATTCAGCTCGTATGGGATGGCAATTAAGGATTTGTTTGCATCACAAAGCAAAGGCAGATTATTAACTTGGTGTAACCTATGGGAACGCCTTGATACTGGGACGAAGAAGACGTGGGGGTAGGGTTAATGTGGAGCAGGTTAAATAATCAATTTTGTCTGACGTGAGATTATTTTGACTGAACCCGCATGTTTTTTTACGTGAAGAAAAAACATTTGTCTCTTGTGGGATATCATGTGAGCTGCCTGCTTCCAAATAATAACATAGTTGATGATACTACCTTTTGTGACTGTGAGGCAGCACTGGAACAGAATAGGGAATGTTGGATATATATGGACGCTGTCTTAATGAGTATGAGCATTTACTCCTGAACCAGAGGATCCCTAGGCAGGTGACTCTCTGACTGAATTTCCCCTGACATTGCTTCATTTTGATAGAAATGTTTTATGTGAGAAATAAACACTTGGTTTGTCCCTTGTGGGCTACGACACATATAACAAAACATAGAACAATCAACTGAAGAGAGGACACACTAGGATCATTGCATTTAATATAATGCTCCTAAACTTGCATTAAGCTTGTGAGTGACAACCTCAAAAGACACATTAGCATATAAAACACATAATCTGTCATTAAAACCCTGTACTTAGGTAAGAAATAACATGTTTCCATAACAGTCCCCCGCCCCTCTGAAGCCACATATACATAGCTCGCTGGCAAAATGGCAGCCACTTCCTTTCTTCTGAGACACAAGCCTGCTGACAGGTAGGAACAATGGGACATAGAATGAAGAATTATGGGTTAGCAGCTGGGCCCAGGAGCACAATGCACCTCTGTGTGAGTGAGCAGAGCAAATGCAGAGAAGAAGAAGAAGAAAGAATCACAAGAACTGAACAACCAATGGGGAATAAAACTGAAGCATTGCACTAAACCCATGTATGTGTTTATATTACAGGCTCAGATTAGGTACATGGCCCTTTAAGATCCTCTTTTCCCCTGTAGTAACACGGTGGAGTTTATTCACCTATCTATATAGAAGGGTGAAACCAATTGTTCTCAGCTCACAAGAAGACCAGTTCCTCAGTATACAGGATTACTCAAACATGTGTACATAATGTGGTAGAAGGCTTAGAAAGGTGGAATTACCATAATAGAGCCCATATATATTATGACATGGAAAAAAGAGCTCTTATCGTAACAGTGAAAAACTAATTAAGATCAGTGTATTAATACATTTGTGTGTTTTTGTTCTCTGGCTTCCATTCTTTTTTCGGGGTGGTTTGTATGTGAATGTAATTACCGTAAGAACTGCTGCTAATCAACTGCAAATGGTATCCATTAATTAGTCTATACCCCGGAGAGAGTGTTGGGAATCAGCTGCAATGTTAACAGTGTTCCGCACCAGTGATGTGAAGCCACCAGCCCTGCGAGCAGTTGTAAAAGCAGGTGGTTTGAGCATGCTTACTATTATGGGCCTGCAGAAACTGGACCAAGAAACTATATCTGACACTTGGAAAAACAAAACACAAAGGCTGCACAATACATCACAAAATGATTGTTATGGAAACATTGTGTGAAGCATAATCTGTATAGAATTAATTTAAATGTATCACAATTATGAGAATTGACTTTTAAGAATTGTCTGATCTGATAAAAAAAAGTCCTGTACACAATTGAAATTTTTCTTTCCATGTATTGTGCAGCTCTAATCTTCACTAACATCTGTCTTTATGTTTATTTAGGCCCAGCTGTGTGTAACTTAGAGACAGGACATGGTAAGGTTACTTCAGACTTGGCTGTTAATTAACCTTACGTCATCAGTTATCTCACAAAGTGTTACTCTGTTCCCTTTTCTTCTTTTAGATAACAAATTGAAGTCACACTCTATTCTAGCACTGGGAACATTGTTCTGATTGTAGGGTAAGATAGGGCTTCACACAGCTCTGTTATACGTCTGTATAGGTTTAATAGAGCGCACCCATTGTTCCACGTTTGTAGTGAACAGTTTAGTGAGCAAGTCCTTATTCAAACAAACAGGATTAACTAAGCCAAATAGGAATACCTTTTAACGGTTAGTTTTTTGGTTGATTTGTTAGCCCATTGTTAGAGATACTAACTCAAGCCACAATGTGTTAGCAATGGAACACAGATTGCTTTTACTGGGCGAAATATAACAGCTTTGAGAATTAACTTCTGAACAAAAATATCCTTGGTTTGCGTTGCTTTATGGGCTTTTTATCTTCACAAAATGCTTCAAGTATTTTTGAGTTCATAGGATCAAAATGTTTTTTTGTTTTTTTTTCTTATAATTAAACAGAAAAAAATTTAAGCGAGTACCATATTATGCCGTAGGTATTTGGTGCACTTAAGAAATCCACATAAAAGTGAAGATTCATTAATTAATTCAATTAATTTGAATTCAACTTTTTATAATAACTCAACTCACAATCAAGTAAAGTGATACATACAATTGTCCAGAGTCATTAGTCATGTTTTATTTGTGTGTGTAAACCACCTCAAGAGATATCTATGCCCAAAAAATAGCCCCCAGTTACCAATTTCAATCTTCACCACTAAAGGCTCTCAAATGTTGGTACACAGTACGCAGCGCAGACCCCTAAGAGGAAAACCCAAACACGGAACATGGATTGTTGTTGTTCCTCGCCGATTCATTTTGGTGGAAGGCATTCAAGGGTTCATGTTCGCAGCAGTGTCGATTGAGTCAAATGTCAGATGAAATTAAGTGTGATTGGAGGGACCACGCAGCTGACAGAGAGGGAGCGCTCAAAAAATGGGTCAATGCAGACAATGAAGACTCTGTAATTAAAATGATGTGACGAGCAAGACAAGAGAGCTACAGTGAGAGAAGAAGCCAAACAACCATATGTGTGAATGGAGAAACAAGAGGAACAAAAGGAAGGATTATTCACACAGCTAAATCTGCCTGGCTAGATATTAAAACCTGGTTAAACTAGAATGGTTTGGTCTTAGTTTAGTCTTGGTTTGGTGTTGGTTTGGACTTGGCTTGGTGTTGGTTTGGTGTTGGTTTGGTGTTGGTTTGGAATTGGTTTAGTCTTGGTTTGGACTTGGTTTGGACTTGGTTTGGACTTGGTTTGGTGTTGGTTTGGACTTGGTTTGGACTTGGTTTGGACTTGGTTTAGTCTTGGTTTGGACTTGGTTTGGTGTTGGTTTTGTGTTGGTTTGGTGTTGGTTTGGGCTTGGGCTTGGTTTGGACTTGGTTTGGTGTTGGTTTGGTGTTGGTTTGGACTTGGTTTGGTGTTGGTTTAGTGTTGGTTTGGTGTTGGTTTGGTGTTGGTTTGGACTTGGTTTGGTGTTGGTTTGGTCTTGGCTTGGTCTTGGCTTGGTGTTGGTTTGGTGTTGGTTTGGACTTGGTTTGGTGTTGGTTTGGTGTTAGTTTAGTGTTGGTTTGGTGTTGGTTTAGTGTTGGTTTGATCCTGGTTTGGTCCTGGTTTGGTCCTGGTTTGGACTTGGTTTGGACTTGGTTTGGTCTTGGTTTGGACTTGGTTTGGTCTTGGTTTGAACTTAGTTTGGTCTTGGTTTGGTGTTGGTTTGGACTTGGTTTGGTCTTGGTTTGGTCTTGGTTTGGTCTTGGTTCAGACAGACCTGAGTGGTGTGTTTATTGTGATTGTTGTGTCTCTTTCTGACATAAATTAGTTTTATTGGAATTGTACCCTTACTATGGCTAATAAAATTATATTCTTAATAGGAATATCCAAATATTGTATCCATGTTTTTCTAATACTGTATAGTTCAGCCGTAGTTTTAAAGACCAAAAAAAATACAAAAAATAAACCCTTTATATAAATTATGATCTTCATTGTGTTTTGTCTTGACAGAAATGGTGTCCAGGGTGAGTTAGGTTTTTAGCAACAGGAGTGAATTTGTAGCTAATCTGTGCTGTAATACGAGTCTCGTTCAGCCAGACACATGGCAGAGCAAACAGTGGGCACTTTAGTGTTTTGATTTCTCCTTCTGCACCACCAGCACATTTCTTCAATAAGCATTTAACAGGAGAGAATTAAGAGCTTATGTTGGACCCTGATCCTGATGTCAAAAGAACTCACTGTCTTCACGATCACTGGAAAACGGAAAAGAAAACTGCAATGTGACAGACTTGAATACACATTTCTACAATTTGCTGTGAATAGTGGTTAAGTGGTGTCCATGTCAGAACAATTTGCAAGTTGCAAGACACTCCAGCTACTCAGCAAACAGTGGTCTCTATGGTGAGTTAGGTTTGTATTGTAATTGGCAGTGCATTTACTCCGCAACTAGAAGGTCCAATGCATCTAGTTCTCAATATAAAGTACTTGTCAAAACAGTAGTATTTACAGGCTTCGAGTAATATCTAATTTTAACACACATGTGTCATGCATATTAAAAATGGATCTTGCTCTTTGCATAGAGCAACAGTAATTTTGTCAGGTGATTTCTTTTTAAATCCCAAAGCGAGACTGTTTGTATGCGCGAATGTCCAATGGGAAATAAGGTTTTTTACAGTTATTATAGCAAACTAAATTATTTCAACCTCAGGGCGAACACAATATTGCACCAACATGACCCTGTCTCACCCTCAATATGATGAAGTAACCACACAGATCCTATCAGTAAACATGAACCGGACAAACCCATCCTACAAACACGAGGTACTGATAGCACAGCTGCTGGCCCTGTAGACAAATGTATCCACAACATGCACCATGACATCTCATCTGAAAATCAAACAACACTTTGATAATCTTCAAACAGTAGAGAATACCCTCGAAACTTTGTATAATTAATTCATCTTCCCCGTTCTCCTAGTCAGGGGTGGTGAGAGCCTATCTCAGCAAACATGGGCCTTAGAAGGAATACACCATAAACAGGTTAGTTGCAGAGCTAACACAGAGACATTCACTGACTGACAGCCATTCACTTTCACATACATTCTCTGAGGTCAGTTTAGAATCACCAATATAAATGCATGTCTTTGGATAGTGGGTGGAATCCCAAGTACCTGGAGAGAACCCACAGTAACACGGGGATGACGTAAAGACTCCACACAGCGATCTAATATTTGGTAAAAAAAATAAAAAAGTCTTAGTCCTTTTCCCTCTAAAATCCAAAAAGCTAATTCAATCAAGAAGGTTGGCAACACATACATTGCTGACAAATGAATTTACAGTGTGCCTTGAGCTCAGTAGTAATAACAGGCTATAACATGCGGTGCCTGGAACATGACACTTGTGCTAATATGTTCTCCAGTGGTCCTCATAAAAGAGCACAAACATGTTTATGGCAAAAACTCAAATCCTGTGAAGATATTCTGTCATTAGCTATACATTATTTTCAGGCAATTTCCTTGGCACAGTTGGAAGTTAAAGCCTCTCAGTGTGTCTATCAATGTTCTCACTGGACACTTGTTTACCACATTGTATTCCATTTCATTCAAATTCACAACACTGTAATATGACTTGTTACCTTACCTGGAGAAATACCTATTGGTTATAATGTTTAACTAACATAATCTACATGGAAGGTTTTACTTGTGGGACTTTCTATTTCAGTGTCATAAATTGTTCCATACGGGTGGTTTCAGTTACACGTCACCGTCTCTTTGAATCACTTTTTTAATTTGTATATTTTAATCAGTTTCCTATATTTTATTTCAATATTTTAAGGTTAATACTTTTACAACATACATCACAACCACCTTTGTAGTTAGCTTACTCGTGTACAAGCAGTGCTGGCTGACATACTATATAGATATATTTCCTTATGTGTGCTGTAGTCAATTTGTAAAGCGACTGCACAACACAGCATGTCCACACAGTTGGCCAGCGAGCTCTGTTCTCATCTGCAGGCTCAATCGATCTGTAATTCACTTTAAAGCTAAAATCATTACAGGCCCAGCCCCACACTGTCTCGTACCATTAGGATAGCTACTTCTCAAATGCATAAGAGTACTTTGGGGTATTAGTCGCAGTGTGAGTATACCTGCCCAGTGGTCTTGATTTGGGGTGAGAAGTCGAGGTTCTACTGGTGCTACGGGTTCTATAAAAAGTACATATTGAATGTTGTACATGCTGAGTGTTTAAAATGACTATTATTAGTAGGGCCAAATTATCATACATTCAAATCCTTTCACCAGTGTTTAACATTGGTTGGTCTCCAGGTTGTCTGGTTGTCTGGTTTACCTATCAAAATGAAGGAAAAATGGTTTTAACAGTTTAGCTAATGTGTGCAATGTCATTCTAGCCTTCGCTCATAATGGCAGGGTTGAAAGACAGTAATATGCTGACCATATTTGACTTAATTCCAGTAAGTTCAGCAGCACGTACAATGTACAAGGGCTCATGCTAATGGAGAAAGAACATTAACAGTATGCTTATAGGGACTCTTTTATGTGCCATGAATCAGATCACACATTCACTGCTTTAGATACAAACACATTCTACACTAAAATCTACAGAGCTTAGCCTGAGCTTCTGCAAAGACGGCCAAAACAAAGAGCTATAAGTATTTCTAATAATGGACCCACAGCCCAGTAGTCTTCTTGATACTACGCAGGTCAATATCCAACATCCTGTTTTTTTTCTAGCCGTTGAGTCCGCTCTGAACTCTCGAGAGCAAATCCGAAAAGAAAGCGCAAGCTAAATGGGGTGCCATCTCTGATCTGGCGGGGTGCAAAGGCATTGGCCCAGTGCCACAAAAGGAGCTTAGGCAATGGAGAGGGCCTCCGAAACATGGTGCAGCTTTCCCACAATGGCTGCTGTTGCATGAAGGCTCACTTCTCTGGAGAAAACAATGTGAAAAGGGTCTGGCATGGACAATCCAGCTTGTTTTTACTGAGATTCCATGTCTTAGGGCTGTTTATTCTTACCAGTTCTGATGCAACCAGAGGTGAGCCAAAGAGTATTGTTATTGTAGATTACTGAAGTAAAAATAAAAATCAGTCATCCAGCGAATAGTATAGTGGAGGAGAAAAACAATTGAGTAATGTTGGATGTTAAACAGACAGAGAAAACATACTAATTATTAACTAATGTGCAAATCCTGATATTTCTAAACCAAAAATGACTTAAAGACATCTTCACAAAATAACATATCGTCCCCTTAGAAGTATATGGTTCTGTCTGCGTTCTGACTACATTTGAGTAAATCCACTTTAAAAAGTCAAGTTCAGGGTTGATATTACAGATGGAACTTTATATTTTTACATTTTAAAAGCTCAAAAATGAATAAAACTCAACAAAACACTTGCTATGATTAGGTATCCAAATATAGGAATATGTAAATAACTCAATTTTTGCCCAAAAATTTCAGATAGAACCTTATAATTCTAAGGGGATGAATAATAAAATACATATGTATACAGGGGTGGGTAGAGTCACAAAAAATATACTCAAGTTAAGTCTAAATAGTATTACTAAAGTAAAAGTGTGGCAAAACTGGTAGAAGTAAAATGAGTTAAAAAAGTTAAATGTAAATACGTAAATGTAATTGTGTTACCACCCACGTCAGGGTATAACAACTAAAGGCACCATGAATGGATCTGAATTCCAGTTCATATACACAAATGGTTCATATTAGGTTAGGAGCAAACATATGTCGTACCAGAGAAAAATGTCTTCATTGAAACTGGGTTTGTTACTACCTGTTGCAGCCTGTGTGATTTCTCTTGGCTCATTGTATGGCCGTGAGCTCTGGGACCTGGTCCACATAAAGCTCTGCTGAAGAAAAGCTACTGGGAGTAAAAGCTGCTCTTATTGCTGAGGCAGAACACATGCATTTGCTGTATTCCCTCTGAGCCATTACTAGCCAATACAGTCATTATTAGCGGCTTTGTGGAGGTACATGGAAGAGAGTTTTTAGAGAGCTAGTCTATTATCCTTTAAACATGTTGTAGTGGGCACGTAGGTTGGGTAGAATATATTTAATAAGCCTGGGGTCGATTTTAATCAATATGTGTACCAAGATTTAGATCAATATGGATTATGTTTTTATTTTTAATACTTTTTGGCTCTAGGTCTGATGTGTTGGGCAATTATTTATTCTTCTGCTTCGTCCGGTTACGGGTCGTGAGTGATTGGAGAAACTAGGGCCTTAGGTGGGTTACACTCTAAATAGTGGCTGGTTGCAGGTTTAACACAGAGGCACATACAGAAAGACAACCAGTCACTCAGTAGAGGTAATTTAATGTTACCAATTCTAACACATGTTTTTGGATGAAAGAAGGAAGTCGAAGAAGATTCCATACAGTAACATGCAGACTCTAGTCAAAGTTTGTGTGCTGCATATTTATTTGATACCTCCGCCAAAGAGGTAATGTCTGTCTGTTTGTTTGACTGTTAGCAACTTCACGCAAAAAGTACTTAACGAATTTAGATCAAATTTTCAGGGATGATCAGGAATGATACAAGAAACAACTGATTAGATTCTGATCAACTGATCCAGATTTTTAAAGAAACTAGCAACTTTACTCAGAAAATACTGCACTGATTTAGATTACATTTTCAGGGAAGGTCAGGAATTACACAAAGACTAGTTGATTCAATTTTGGGAACGATCAATAGAAATGAGCTGGCTTGGTGGAGGTCTGCTCTTCGATTTTATTACTGCAACAATTCTTTTACCTGCGTCTTGATATTCTGTTTTTTCTCTCAGCACAAGTCCTCAGTAAGCACAAACCGACCACATGTTCCAATCTCTATAAATCTGGAAAACACAAGCTGCTGAGCACCCACTCATATATCAGTCTATTATATACTACAGGGCTGACTGTATTAAACAAATGGCTAGGCCTGCAGTTGGAAAAGAGAGAGGCAATATAGAAAGAGCAGAGGTTATTGTCTAATTTAGATCTTGGCCGCTTTCCCAGACCCGTACCACATTCCAGTTTGTGGCTGTGTTGCTTGGCGCTACACAGACAGAGGTCCGGCTGCATTTCGGGCGCCTCTCCAGAAACAGAGCTCCAAACTGACAATCAACAAGTCGGCAGAAATTAACATGAATGACTGGGGCAAATTAGTTGAAATAATGAAACTGTATGAATGTGGTGTGTATTGCGGTTCTGAAAATGCGCTTGGCCATAATTGGATATCGTTATCAAATTAAGGCTAGACATATAGACATAAAAGGTTTGATTAGATTTAAAGTTAAAATAAGATACAAAGCTCTGGACTCAGTAAACCAGGACTTAACTAAACAATGGTCTAAATTTAGCTTTTCAGTAGGAAAATCACATTGTGTGTAATATTGCGGAAAAAAGTGTCAAATATATTTTTATGATTTATTGTGCAATCCCAACTCATAATATGGTAACAATATATAAATGTATCTTTTGAGTTGATATTACAAAGAAATACTTTTTTTATACTGTTAGTCTATGGAATGAAACAGCCTCTGGAAATATACATCTGTGAACACATACAGTAGTAGTCGCAGAAGGAGCAATTGTCTTTTTCAGACATGTTCTTGTGTGTACTACACCATTGTCTGTTCATGTGCGAGATTGACAGCACAGCGGGACATCATTAGTAAACCTGACGGGGGCGCACAAGCACACATTGTTTTTCTTGTGACAGGAGCCATCAGGCTAAGTGCTTCGCTAATGTTTTTGAACAGTATTTAAACTCAAATTGTCACTTTAACATTTCACTGTTTCAAAAGAGGACTGAGATTAAGATGCCGGCTTTAAATCATTGCAAACACTAAGCTTCATCTTTTGATTTCATATCATCACACTGACATTTAAACAGAAATTGGAACAAAGGAGGATCTATTTGAGCCGTAATGCAGAAATGATTGCTTTGGTCTGTGTAAAACAGGTTGAAGATCAAAGATGCTCACAGACATAGAGGTCTCGTATCAACTACAAAATGTAGTAAGGTTATACAAATGTTCTAAGAGAGGAATAGTGAAATATATTTTCTATTTAAGTTATTCAAACATCAGGTATTATACATATACATATAACACATACCACTGACAATATGGTAGTATATCCTCCAATTATCTGACACTTAAAGCAGTCAAGTATAATCATAATATTGAATGTATACACTTTAAACCCTGTGTTGTAGTTGATTTGTGACTTGTGGTCCAATTGGTTCTTGTATATGCATCAAATACTACAAGTAATGTGAAAAGCTCTTCACTTATGCAATAAACAATAAATGAAAATAAACTATACATTGTTTGTAATTAAAAATGTTCAACTGAGCAACCAATCAGTGTTCTACTATCCCTGTGCTTAAGGTTGTATTGATTCCCTCACCAGCACACACCCCCAGGAGCATGTTTCTCCCATTTCTCCAGTGCAGCAGCTCAAAATGGGGTCAGTGACACTTTCTGTATTTGAGCATTCACCCCTATTTTAGGAACATGCTGTGAGTTTGAAAATAAATAAGAACCCGCCACGGTCTGCTGTGTGCTCACACTATTCATGCATCTTTTTAGGATCATGCTCAAAGGTATTATTCCTGGCATTATTCGGTCACTTGTAAAGAAGAATGCAACATGACATAGGACATTGTATTGAAAACCATTCTTCTGACTTGGACTTCAGTAAGTTAGATTTGGCAGATGTTGAGTTTGTGAGAGGCCACTGCAATGGCTACAGTAAATACATCCCTAAATCATCTCTAAGACACACATGCCACACCCAAGATCGGCTTCGACTGAAATTTTGAAAATGACTTAGATCATCCTACTTAGATTCTGTTATGGCTGCAAAACCGTGATGAACCAAGTCAATCATTTTTATTTAGAGATTTACATTGAGCAAACCAAATAATCTAGTAGTAGCTTTGTGATTCCAAATGTGACCGAGAGATAACATGGACTGGGCCACCACTGTGCAAAGCAGATTGATAATTGCCTCAGCTGACCTTGGACCTTTGGGATATCTCATGGCATTACTATTTAATCTGTACATTTGTGGGGTTTTGACCTTAGCCACAAAATTCCAGTTTCCATCCATGTTAAATCCGGTGAATTTTACCCAGTGCTGACAACCTCAAGTTTGTGTCAGGTATGCATCTGTATACATAACATCATCTGGTACCATACCACTAATTTATTCCCCATGCCAGTCAGCTGCTGTTGTGAGTGAGTCAACCCGGTTAAATAAATCCAATTGATCAATACATAGACAAGACGCTAATGGGAATTCTGTGGTTTTGATGAACATTCGGACTACAACTTTCAATATGTCATCAGTTAATTCACCTGAAGCCAGTACGGGATCCCACACAGGAGGAATTAATCTCCTTATTCATCCTTACGAAAGAGAGTGACCCAATTAGCTTGTCACATTGACTGACAGCATGGTTTCTCTGCTTTTCAAAATGCACCAGTTACAGAGCGTGTTTGCTCCTCTTTATCTGTTTGTTTGTCTGTTGGATAATATTTTCAGGGAAGGTCAGACATGACACAAATGAGCTGCCTTGGCGGAGATCTGTGCTCTCCGAGTGCGTTTATATAAGGTACAGCTCAAGGATCCTGCAGAGCCATACAACAGGAATGTTTTTTTTTTTCACAACCGCTATTGCAAGGGCTGACACAGAGGGAAGGATATAAAAATTGACGAGACTGGTTTGAGATCAACTTAAAGAAACAGCTAACTGAAATTGTTAAATGATATACATCTCTTAACTGTAAAAGTGTGCCTAATAATGTCGCTGGTGAGTGTATTTTACAGTTAGTGACCCACTTGCATAGCTCTTATTAGATCTTGCTCAAGAATCCTGCAGAACATTATACAACACTAAAAAATAATCATGATGTCTTTATTTGAATCTGTCAAGTTTGAAATATTCACCAGTGTAATTTGCTGTGACTGATTAGCCAGTGGAAAAGGGTTGCTTGGGGATAGCTCTCCGGAGTGCTGTAAGTGGATTTGACTTGGGAGAGTTTTTTTGTATTTACTGATAACTACACGGGCCGCATCTTTAATATACTTTTGCTTTTTAAGATCTTCTCTGAGAGCCCGTGGACGTCAGAATTTATCAGAATAATGACGCTCGCAGGGCAGTTTATGTTCACAAAAATCTGATCTGAACAAAAAAAAATATGCTCATTGCCTTGACTGTTTCAGAAATGTTCTTAAGGGATTCAAAAGGGATATAAAACAGTGAAGATTAGGCTTTTTAATAATGCCTCATAAATAGCGATTCATTAGAATAGCCTAAGTGTAATTATGAGATTAATGTTAGCCTGGTTTTGGCAGCTTCTGGAACCTATTAGCCACGGCTGTATAGCACCGCAGCCTCCCTTCACATTAAATCCCATTTATTTAGGATTGAGAAAACGAGATGCAGTTATTCTTTTCCAAAACACACCAGTAATGCTCCGGGGCTCGATTTGTCATTGTTATTCAGAGCTCGCTCACCTACACTTAAAACATGATCCTTCTGGATTTTAATTAAGCACCAAGGTAGCTCCCAGAGGGTTCGGGCCTGGCACAGAGAACTACTTTGATTTATGCACTCAGTTTGTTGCTCCTTCTTGAAGCTTGCCTGTTATGTTAGACCACTGTGATGAATGAAGGGGCCACACTGTAATTCTTATTTTCTCATTAGGTCCCGTGAGACGATTCTTCAGAAAAAAGTGCAAATAAACATCTGTCTCATGGCATGGTATCTTCTCACAATTACTCAACAAAATCTAACACTATACAAATATATAGCTATTTCTGTCCTTGATATACTTGTTCGCTCTCTCAAAAGCTTTGGTGGTTAATGCTGCTGCTATAATTGGTATAAGTGAGTATCATGGAGAGCAGCCAGTTCACAATCTAACACCTTAAGTATTGGTACCAACTACCCAGGTGCACCATATGCAGCTGTTTCTAATAGCAGGCTACGTGCTTTCAATAACACAGGGCAGATACTCTGATGTGATGTAACACAGGTCCCGATAGAAATGCCACATAGCTGCTCTGGTGAACTCCTGTCTCCAATGCTTTCTTATTAGATCAACTTTCACTAATCACTTCCTCTCAGTGTGCTGCGGTACTGCATTCAAAATATCAAAAAGTATCTTGTGATGGGCCCTACATGTACAAATGATGAGCTACCTTGGTGACATGGTTTCTGTGGCATAGCTTTTGAGGCAGACCCTTTTCCAGTGCCTGTTCTCGGAGATGCATATCAGAAGGTAATGGAGTCTGGAAACTACAGGGGTGCAGAGGGGATCACTGTGATTAGCTCGTGGAACTGCTGAAGGTCACCACTACTGAGCTGAGCAGCCACAAGCTTTCATAAAACCATGCGGCGTATCATTATTTTCAAAATGTGTTTCATTATGGACGGTTAACCTTGGCTAACTCTGACCTAACACTTCTAATCTGAGCTGCCGGTACTGCCTTTGAAACAGTTTAATCATTTAGCTTTTCTTCTTATTCACCAGCTGGATACACAAAAAGGCAGTGACTTTGAATAAGAGACTGATTCTGGTTTAGGAGCGGCACAGGCATTAGGTAAAGTTACACCACAAGTTCAAACTTCTGAACCTCCTACGAAGAATGGTATTTCAAAGAATTGTCATTGGTCGTGGTGTCAATGCCGATACAGAGGCCACACAAACCTTGATGTTGCCTCTATTTCTGCCACATTAAGTTTTTTAGCTGGCCAATCAACGTTCAAAATATCATGGGTTGCTTTAAAGAGATCAGATATATATATTTTACCTCTTTCTCGGCGAGTTATTTCTTTCACTATTCACTAAAAAGGCTCAGACTAGGTGCATGTTTGTTTACTACTACAGAGTTTCTATACCTGCTTTCAGTTCCTGAGAAGTAATCTATCATACAGGATTATAAAACATGCATGAATGAAACAAAATACTGCTACAAGTACTAGACCTTGTATGCTTTTTTATGAGAAATAAAACATGGTAGACAGCATAACTCAACTTTTTGCACCTTTATTATGTGGCCCAGCATATACTCAGGCCAGGTCCAGTGTTCCTTTAATTATACAGCCCATGTGGTCATGGTAAATCATGTCAGGGATGGTGGTTGGGGTTAAGGAGGAGATTATAAAATGGGTCTTATGTTTATACTGTACTTGAAGACATGTTTGGACAGACTGTGCCAAGGTTAAAAATCTTAAAAGTTGTGGTGATGAATTACAGAGCAAAGTGGATCGAGAATACACTCGAGAAAGTCTTTTTCCACTTTGGATTTTTACAGCAACTATTTTTTTACGTAAAAGACTTGAGTTGAAAATATGAACAAAAGCCTCCAAGCCATATGATAAGTATAAGCTCCATAAGGAGGGATGGGAGGCACTTTATTAGGTACACTTAAAAGAAAAATGCATATCTACAATCAACAAATCAAATTGCCATCTCTAGGGTTCACAGAGAATGGTCCAAAAGTGAGAAAATATTTAGTGAGCAGCAGTGAAAATGCCTTGTCGATGCCAGAGGTCAGCGAAGAATGACTTGAGGGGTTTGGGATAACAGAGAAACAACAATAACTCAAATAATCACTGGTCATGATGATCTAGGTCAGTGAGTGAATGTTACTATACTTATTTATACTTTTGTAACATTTTCCCACTTTGTAACATATTTTAATATATATAAACAATGACCTCATAATATAATATCTCCTGCCATCCTACTTCCAACTCATTGGCTCCATGCTCCAACTAGCTGTCGATTTGCTATTCAAATACAGGTTTTATTTACTCCCATTATTTGAGCTCTTTGTCTGACAGGTCAGGGGTGTATTTGCACACCTGCTACTATTGTCACTGCTTTTAGTGCAACCTGGTAACATGGTGCATTGTGGGAATGTGTGATGTGGGAGGGGCAGATGAAAAAGGCTGGCTTAATCACATGGACTATTGTATATCAGACGCTTACCTGCTTTTACAGCTAGTTACGTGGGACAATGATTAATGTTTTATAGTCCATTTTGTGTTTGTATATGTACATTCTAAAACATTCTAGAAATTGTACGTGGAAATGAAACAGACTGTGATGCATTTTCTATTGAAAGTAATTTGAAAAAATCTATTGACAACAACTTTTTGCTGCCACAAACATTGTATTCAATGTCACTCTCCTATAGACCCTTTTAAAGTTTGTAAACAGAAAGTTCTAAATTCCGGAATGGAGGCAACTCCAGGCAAGACCATACATTTTCAACGGAGAAATTAGCATTAGCCACAAATAATCACAAAATATAAGAAAAGATGTAGGTGATGTCAGTGCCTGGTTAGGAAACATTAGTGTATGTACCTCACATTGTATGTTTATTTAATGTACACATTAGTAACAGTTAGACCTTTGGCTGGAAGCAAAACTTAAAAACATTTCTTTAGGTTTTCCTGGACAAGTCCTCACAGAAACGTTGAAGACAATAGTTTTTTCATTGTAAATATTTTGTCCCTCTCCACAAACACTATAATTTTTGTAAAGATAACTCACTTTTGCTTCAGTCGCCTCCATTCCGGAATTTTGAACATTCCATATGACAAACATTTTAAAGGGTCTATTAAAATTTATGAAAAAGAACGTTCTTTTCAATACAAGATGCATCCACAGCTTAGTTCAATGCATGGACGGGTCTATTAAAATGGCTCTAGGCTTTACAGAGAATGGTTTGAAAAAGACCTGATGTGGACAAATACCTTGTTGTTGTTAAAGCTTGAGATAAGAGAAGACCAGTCGTTTCATCAGAAGACCATATCAAGTACCACTTTTTATCTCCCTAAAAAACTGTTAGTGCAATTGAAATCTAACTTTTCTTCACAATATACGCAGTAAATGTAGAACACATTTGCCAGAGCAAGTGGCTTTAGTCAAAGTAAAAGAGAAAACAGCTTAACGCATTGAGTGCATTAAAAGAATGGGACATTAGATCTATGAAACGCAGAGTGGCTAGCTCTCTGCGGAGAAGCTTTAAAAATAAATGTGTCTTAACAGTGAGGCTAACCACTGCTGGGACATGGCTCTTATTGAATCAACCAACCAGAAGTGATTGACTGTTCCTTTTGAAAACTGCTTAATTCACAGTAAAAGCTGTTTCTGAGGTACCCCCCTCCATCCTTTTTTTAATAAGTCGGCAAGGTTAAGGCTGTCAAAGACGTAGTGAACCAAAACCAGAATAAAACAGCAGAAAAGAAATCTTTCTGAGCACTTGGATAGTACACAGTGCAGAGAAAAACATGATATCTTTTTTATGATACCTACATACATGTATATATAATTTTACATAACTGCTGGTGCTCGAATGCTTTTGATTTTATAGTCAAGTGGTACCTCAATATTATCAATTGAAACTGAATTTACGAACCTTTAAATTTTCTAACAAATAATACATGTAAAACTATGAAAACTAGAATGAAGGTAGTTGCATGGGCCTTTGACAATGCAAAGTATAGAGAATAGATTATAGATGCAAAAGGCTTCAAATGAAAAAATAGACAGATGCAGTCGTTCAATCAGTCAATCAGAAGAGTGTCTAACCAAAAGAGCGTGCACCTAGACATGGATACTTGTTTGGTTTTGCATTGAGGACTAATTTGTCTCTGGTCATGAGCTCACGACCGAGGGCATATGGTCTTTGTCTGCAATCACATCGAGACATGTGATGCCCTTTTGGATCCCAGGCCCTCCACTTTGAAGGAGGGTTTTAGAAAGCTCAGCCTAAATGAGCCAACACTGAGTAATGTATGGGGAGATGTAATGAAGGAGATATATGAGCAGCGATGGCAGATTACACAAGGTCTTTACTAGTGCTGATCTGGGTAATGATCTATGTCTGTCCAAAATGTGTCATATCCACCTCATAAACAAAGCAGGCAATGTGTTTTTGGGGCAGTTTATTAAAGGGGTAATATATGCTAACTTGATTTTTATAATAATTTTATAATGTAGTTGGCTCATCAAAACCATACCTGAATTTTTTATTTTTTCATTCAAGAATTTTTGAGTAATCCTGCATGAGGTTGACCTTCTCGGGAGCTAAAAACACTGGTAGTAAAAAGGGCATGGCCAGCAGATGGTCTTAAAGTGATATGAACTTTTCTGGAGCTTTTTCAGATCATAGGAAGCAACAGCTCCTAAAACGTAAATGTTCTGAAAGAATACTGCTTAATAACATCTAGACGCGTCCAAAACCTGAAAAACAGACAATTGAAGCGGGCTTAATGGTCCCTGTAAGTGTACAGAGTAGATTTAATGAGCAAAAGAAATAGTGGGAATACAGAAAGTTTTGTGTCAATGTGCATACATGTTACACATCAACACCTCCACTTGACGTGAACGGCTAAACAAGAAGAGTGGCAGCTCAGATAATGCATTGCTACAGGAATCAGAAACCATAAAGCTCAAGGTTTTGTACCAAAAGCGTTCACTATAACCTTTTTAATAGCTTCTTCTATTTCTTCTATTGAGCTGTTATGACAGGTCCTTGTAGAAAAAAACAGCACCATTCACACACTGAACAAAAGCTGAAAGAGCATGCACATCTGGTCTGTTTATACATGCAGCATATGTATTTGAATACATCATATATAGTGCATACAGTGTGTCTCAGCGCGGGCAGACTAAAAATAACACTCTGTAATCTCAGTGGGAAAATTATGTGTTTAATCAATCTGTTGAACTACATCCTCCGACAGAGTTAGTGCAACACATCTTCTATTCAGTTGTCAGATATTGTGGCGTTCAACATGATCCTGGGTTGACATCGCTCTCAAACCTTGACACAACAGCTTGCACACTAGCCAAGAATATATGTTTATACCATTTCTTTCTGTTTATGTCTTCTTATTACAATGTGTTGAGAACCCAAATGTGCTCTCATTCTCTCTTCTCTCTTGCATATGCCTCTCAGTCTCTAATACTTGTTAAAGGGGCCTTTTGTCGAAGCTTTTTGCCATGTCAGTATGTTGTAGCCGTTACTGTAGGATTTATATTGCGAAACTGAAGTGGACATGGACAGCTAACAGGAAGACGGACCCAATCTGAGAAAGTAACAGATCTTTAAAAGAAATTTCATGTCATGCACATTATGGGCCCTTTAATATACATTCAGATTGCTCTTATGTTGACTTGATTAAGTAATGATAAAACTATATAAACAAGATGATATACTATAGGCTAACCAATCCACAAATGATAACAATGCCGTAAGACTGCTGGAATTAATTTGGCATATAAACCTGGAGTGTTCGCACCAGGTGAAGAGTTTATATTAACATCTGGTGGTGATTTCAGTCTGCCTGGAGGTAATGAAGTCCACACTAAATGGATACTGTATCTGAAAAGATGATTAAACCTTTAAGAAAGAAAAAAGCAGATGGCCATAAATATGAAAATAACCCAGTCTGGCTTTCATGAAACCATTAATGTCAATCATTTTGGACTTTTATATAAAGCTCTCTGGTGGTGTTTGCATGTTTGCCGTGCCTGAATGAAGAGCTGCAGAGGAAAAGACATAATCATTTAGCTGTTTTGCATGACTATTATACAAACGAGAGGAAGAAGATACGAGCCCATAGAATGAGCTGATGAATTGAGAATCTAAAACGTATATATTCCAATGTGATTGCAAAAAAAAAAAAAAAAAAAAATCCTTGAAAAAATCATTATACACAATATACACAGTGTCCCCTTAGCGTTAGAAGGTTCTATCTGCGTTCTGACTGAGTAAATCCACTTCCACAAGTCAAGGCTTGATATTACAGATAGAACCTTAGATTTTTACATAGCCTATAAAAAGATAAAACAATTCATATAACTCAACAAAACTATAGCTATTATAAAGTATCCAAATATAGGAATATGTAAATAACTAATTTTTGCCCCCAAAAAGTCAGATAGAACCATATGATTCTAAGGGGACAATATGTACAAAATAAAATAAAATCTAAATAATGTTATATGGTCCTACATCTGACATATTTACACCTTGTCAGTGTCTAGTCCTGGTTTGGCTCTGGTTTAGCCTTGATCTAGTCCTGTTTAGTTTATGTTTAGTTGTAGAGTTAGTTTATTTCTTGTTCAGCTTGAGTTTTGACTTGGTAAATTGTATGACACTATCTCTGGCATGTCCTTATTGCACATGCTCCATGTTTTTCTAATATCCTCAGCCCTAACATAAAACACTGCTTATTGTTTTACTGACTGCAACCAGGTGTTTCAAACTTAGGTCAAGCCAGTAAAAGCTAGAGCTATTAACAAAGATCCACTGAAAACAAAAACTGCCAATTAAGAGACCCGGTCGAGTAGCCATGTTTCAGGGGTGACAGCTGTCAAACACCTGGACTGACAGACATCCGCAAATATTTTAAGAAAGAATCATTTAAACCTGTTTCTGAATATGTTTTATGGGCATTGCGTAGAGTTGTGTCCGCTGTTTCATCTTTGTGCCAAAAGACAGGCAGCTTCATTAGTCATGGCTGCAGAACCTAATTAAGTTTTTGTCACTCGTTAGAATTTTTCTGTAAATTTAAAAAGAACTTGTGAGCGTTCAAAGCACCTCTGGGCCCTCTCTTCCTGCTGTCATTAAAACTTCACTGTTTCTCTGCCAGTACTTTGAGCGAACATTGCATTTTTTCATCATGTTATTCAAACCTGATGATTGGAACTATGCATCCAAATGAGGCCACTTGTTCGCCACGTAAATAGATCGCAATTAGCGTGAAATGCATGCTTTGTCTTTCTCCTCTCTTCCTTTATCACTGGTTGGGACGCCAGCTCAGCATCCCTCCATCTCCCTCTGCCGATTTTTTGCATTATGCCCAATTACTGTTACCGATGAAACATTTCGCTTGACCCGGGGAATTTACAAGTAGGAATAACTCTTAACTCGTTCAAAGCCAGGGCCGTTAAAATTCTTTGGGCTGATGTAGACATGATGAAATTGGGCACATGTATGACAAGTTGTTGGCCACATGACAAAGAGCTGATGAAACGGAGAGACAAACCTGGTAACTGTTTCGTGAAGCATCAGATTGCAGAGGAGCAAACAGGGCTGCTCTGTGGGGCTGAATAATTGGGGAGGGGGGGGGGGGTGGCTG
>JAVQKC010125289.1:0-33534 GCA_036025475.1 Philypnodon macrostomus
TGTTCACTTCACAGGTGTGCCCTGTCAGGGTTAATAAGGGGGATTTCTTGCCTTTTCATGAAAATAAAGAAAACTCATTGAATGAATGAGGCGTGTCCAAACTTTTGGTCTGTACTGTACATTTACAGATGTGCGTGACGGCCATGGTGGATTATCTAGATTAAAAAATATTGTTGTTATTATTATTATTATTATTATTATTATTATAATAACTAACCAGTTACATGGGATGCCTTTAACTTACTGGTGGTTTCTGCAACCTAAAATATAATACAACAGTAACATATAACATGCAGTAGGTATAAACTACACACCAGTTGTGTGTTTGTTTACTATTTACAGAGGGACATAAAGCTATACAGTTTCCATGGTGATTAGGTGCCTTTTCTCCACTGACTTGTTTGTATTCCTGCTCCAATAGGCAATGGACCTGGGAGTTCCTGTGGTGGCACGGGACATTCTTGGAAATGCAGCCATAGTGCAGCACGAGATCACTGGGCTGCTTTTCTCCTCTCCTCAGGTATATAGTGCACTGAGCAGGTCACTGGTGTTAAGGCCCTTTAAGCTTTGACACAGAGATGATGGACAACAGAGAGGAGTTAGCTTGACTTAAGTGAACAATAGCCACTGCAGCTGACCAGAAAGGTTCCCAATGCCTCAGATACTATAATTTGACTCTCAAAGCTTTCTTGGGAGGTATAAAGAGTTTTTGCTTTGTAAAACTTTTCTCTTAATATTCTCTGCACTAATCCAAGTTTAACAGGTGAAATATAACAAAAGCAGCAGTTGTTTTCCTGGTGCTTAGTTTTGAAGCTCTGTGCAAATCCTTATACAGGGATACAGCAGATCTACCCCATGTAATGATGCAAGACAAAGCACTACTCAGGCAAGTGCAAATTGTGTAGTTGTACAATGTTTAAGGTGTGTTTAAAGCAAAGGGCATGCTGTTAGCGTGCTGTTGTCAGTGTGGGAGAAAAGTCCTCTCTACAGGGGGTCATGTGCTCAGCTCAGCTAAGAAGGCTCTCACAGATGTTAATGCTGAATTGGGACAGATAGAGTGACCTTAGCCACTAACAATGAGCAGCAAGTGTCCTCCAGTATTTGTGTCTCTGAATCAAAGGCCTGAATATCCACAAGGATATGATATTTCTGTAGTTTTTGTTCTTCTCTAATATAATTATTCAGAAAGTCTGTGTTGTACATGTATCGTGTGGAGGTACTAGAAAGCTTTACAAAGAAAAACAGTGTTTCCTGTCTGCCTATAATTTGTGCTATGAGTGAAGTGATTATAAGTATGCTGCTTATAAGTTGATGCTTAATCCTGTTCCTTAGAGCGTATGGCTCTTGTGGTTGTACTGAGGGGCCATGTCCTCTTCAGACATAATCACGTCACTCAAGTCAAGTGGACCGACACAATCTCTAGTGTGAGAGTGAAAGAAGTCATTCTTCTAACAGAAAAAGACTGAAATCAAACTACTGTCTACATCACATTTTTATGATTATACACTTAGTCATTCATTAATAGACTTCTTTTTCCTTATTACTGTGAGGTGGCATATATTAAGAGACTAAAAAGAGCCATGTGATGAGCCACAAATATCCCAGTCCTTTGGCAATGTACAGATTTTTACAGTATTTTAACAGCTTTTATCTCGGCTCTGTTCTTGAACATTTCAAAATCTTTTAGGATTTAAAAATATATCTTAAGGCAACATCAATGGTTAGCTTTAAATGCCATTTGGCAGCAAATTTGACTGTTTTTGCCTTTTTTCTGCCAGGAATTTGTGCATCAATCTCAAAGGCTGTTGTTAGACCATGAGCTGAGAGGAAGACTGGTGAAGAATGGGAAAGTCTATGTTGAAGAGCATCATAGCCTCAAACAGGAGCGAGAGACTTACCAGAGACTAGTGGCTACTCTGCACTAAACAAAAGGCCAGAATGTAATTATTATCCTGATTTGTGAAATCTTCAACATTAGAATAAACCAAAGATTACAGTGCCTCTATAGTTTTTGTACTTGGTTGTTAATTAAGGATACACCAATACCGATACTGGATCATATATATCGGCGCTGATCCAGGCCCAGGAGCTGGATCGGTGGGTCGGTAAATAAGGCCGATATTGGAGCCGATATTATTTATTATACTTTAATTTATAAGTGGATAAATAATGTAACAGATTACATTGTATTACATTGTAACTCACACATTACACATGTTTTGGGGTCATCTGGTCTTTATTTATTAGTTATATTATATTTTATAATACAAAGATGTCTATGCCTGTGCATTAGTATCTGTGGATATCGGGTATCGATTGATCCACAAATCCCAAATATCAGGATTGGTATCAGGACTGAAAAAGCTGGATCAGTGCATCTCTATTGTTTATAGTATGTTATTTATGTCTTAATTTAAAAAACATGGTGACTCTGTAGACATTACGCAACATACAGTATTTCTACAAAAAGGGAAAAATATTGTTATTAGTCGTTTTAGATTAGTCAGCATTTTGTATGATGAGACTGTTTTAATAATTTACTGTATGACAATTATTTATTTTGAATTAGGGATGACAGCTCAGGGTACAAAGATCAATCAATGCAATCAAGTAATGTTTGTTGCGGCACACAATATTTTATTCAGGTTGCTAAACTAATGCAAGAGAATGTACTGTTATTAAATTTGACGTTTCTTTAAAGAAATATTGTAAACTCATTATGAGCAGTCATGAAGTGCCTTTTAATTGACAATAAACATAAAAAATAAAAGTGGAAAACATACATCTGTGTTTTTAATGAAAAATTCACAAACAACAAAAAATGACACTTGATCTCTTGGACATTTAAAATACAAAACAGTTTTTCAAAGCCACCTTTAATAGACTTTAATTAGACGAGTGGGTTATCTTTATTCTGAAAGGTTTAAAACTGTCTTATGAAAAGATATTCAATGATTAATTAAATGTTTTTTATTATTCATTTGTGCCTTGTGGAAATCATACATTTGCATGCAGCAATATCTGGTGGCTTTGTTTAAAAAACACACACTCCACACCCCATTATTAACAATAATTTACAGTGCATGTAAAAGACCTTGATATGTCATGAAATGTGGAGCATGTAGTGTCCATAAATATATAGTATTCAAACTTAAAGTTTTGAATTCAACAAAGGCATTGAGGTGATCAAAGCCACATATTCTGTACATGTGAGGTCTGATCAAGTCCTGTATTATAACTGGTCCCCAAGCTCCGTTCTAGTCACTTGGGGTTCCTCCTCAAAACTGTCCTCCTTTCCCACCCAGTGGATCCCATCTCCATTCTCCTGGGCTGCATGCTGCGAGTGCTGCCGCTCCAGTGTGGAGAAGGTGGTGAACTGTACTCTCTTCCTCTTACTGGTGGGAGAGTTAAGGGACTCTGATTGCATAGGTTTGGACCTGACGGAGCCTACACAGCCAATAGGAGAGTCTGTAACAGAGGCCAGACAGGTTGGTCTTCTCGACAGGGAGGTTGTCTTTTCAGGCACAATGTCTATCACTGTGGTTGTGGTCTGGGAGTCCTGCTGCACAGGGCTGCCTGGTACATTCATTACAAGTTCAGCATCAGTGCCTAACCACACCCAGTCATGTCTATGCCCTGTGGGCTCCTGGTTGTGAGAGGAAGGCTTCTTGTGTCGAAACTTAACAACATAGGAGATGCAGTTTACTAGAAACACTAAAATAGCCAAACAAAAGACGCCCAACAGAGCATACATACCAATCTCCAGGTCGGTGAGGGGCCGGTTAGCCATTAACTCCTCACCGCCAATTTCCACTTCGACCATGTCCTGTCCAGGTATGTTCATCTTATTGGGGAAGTTGTAGTTTACTAGGTTACCTGGAGCCTTTACAGTGCTGGTTAAGCTCACACTGCCCATATCCTCCACTAACATGTTTTCTGAATCATATGGTTTGCTGTTTTCACCTGGACTGTTCATCATACTCACATTCACAGTGCTAGTTGGATTGCCAGTGTTTCCAGTGGTCTTACCAACTCCCCCGAGGGTCCCACTTGTAATGTAAGTGCGCTCTGTTGATTTGACAAAAGTTGTAGTTTTCTGTTCTGTTCTGTCTGAGCTTGAAGTTGGGAATCTGGATTTTCTTCTTCCACCGAAATCTGTTTCTACTCCATCATTTCCATAGTCGTTAGCACTATCCCCCATACCTCCTCTTCTCTCTGTGCTGGAGTTAGTGTCAGGACGACGGCTGTTCACCATAAACTTGACCTTAAGGCTGCCATTACCCACGGCAACAGTGCTTTTGCGCCTGGATTTCTGACAGGCCTCACATATAGACATCTCCATTCTGACCAAAACTCCTTCCCCTTCTCCTTCAGCAACTACAACCGGGGCATTCCCTGGCACCGACACTACGCCTTGATCCAGTGAAGTCACAGTAATTCGGTAGAAGGCAGGATCATAAATATCTAGGGGGGTCTGGTTGCCATCACTGAACTGCACCCAAGCACTGACCAACGCTTTCTAAAATAAGTGAACAAAAAGGTTAGAACACCTGCCTCAAACACTGAACACAAAAAAACACTTACCTGTTTGGGACTCTGTAGAGTTTCCTGTGTTGTCGTAGTAGCTAAGATTGCTCTATTGCTCCCAGGGCTTAACTGCAAGCTCATTGAGAGACCTGTAACCACCTGGACCCCCAACTCAGTGATGGTAACTTTGTCATCCACAACTCTGACAGTTGTCTTAGCCAAAATGGTGTCAGAAAGTGGAGAAAACACCTTTTAAAACAACAAAGGTATATTTTAATGTAAGGTAAACACTGGTTGGATAATGTTGTTGTTTCTACCTGTATTGCAGTGGTTCCCAGATCTCGCCCTGACAGCACCCGTCCAGCCTGGAGTTTGGCTACTCTTGGATCCTCAACCTTCATGAAGTATCTAACGAGCCTTGTGACATCCACCTGCCAGTCAGAACCCAAGAAGTAGGCCTTAGGCTCCCGAGGGTCCTCCTGCTCTGCCACAAAGTGAGTTAGCACTCGCACCATAGCGTGTTGAAACTGCAGCATGCAGCCCTTCCCTTTTCTCTCTTCTTCCTCACTGTTCCAATTAGACCTGGTTCAAAAACACAAGACAGTAAATGCTTTGAACCATTACACTCCAATCTTTTAACTATCACTATCAAAGAGATGGTAAAGTGCATTGCGTAATTAATGGGGAACCACACATCTATTGTAACATCTGATTTGAATGTAAGTGGGATAAAAGGTAACTCCAGAAACAACAACTAGATCATGAATAGGAAGGGTTAATTATGTTGTTCTGCTTGTACCTTTTTGATGTTAGTATTGGCACTCTCCAGCTTTTGATCTGACTCAGTTCTGTGTCCGACACTTCAATCTGCAGCGGGAGGCGAGGCATCCAAACCTTTAACTCTAGCTGAGCACTCAGATAGCTGTAGATGAAGTTCACCGTCATCTTCACTTTACCTTTTGTCTCTTTTCCATTCACAAACACATAATCACACCTGTCTGACACCTGAGAAGAGATGACAATACAAAAAGAAAACATCATTTGAATTACGCTGATAAGTGTTCATCTAAGTATGCTTGGGTAAACAAAACTCTGAACAAGACTGTTATCTATGGAGACAATGCTAGTCATCTTAGCAATGACAAAATATAATCAAGCTATGTCATAAAAGTCACTATTTTAACAAATAGACCATTGTTACAACAACAGATTACCTTGCAGCACTTTTGCACTGCATCCGTTGCCATAGTAATGTCAGCTAGCGGTAATAAACTACTGCGATGATCACCAGTCCGGAGCTTTAGGAAGAGGCGGTATTGCAATTTTATGTTAATCAAAATATGTGGTGCAGTGTTGAACATCAGTCCTTCACAGCCAAGTGCATTCATTACACCACAATTTCAAAGGTGACCTTGGTAAGTTCAGTTGCCTGCTAAAGATTTCATGAATATTTTTTGTCGCTGTTAGACATCAGGAGGTTTGCCTTGGTTTCATTGCACATTAAATAAATTCAATAATTAATGCTGCATTGAATTTCATCCGCTAAAGACCCAAGAAGTGCAACAGGGAGTGAAGGGAAAAAAACTTTGATATATTGCCTATAAGGAGAAATTCAAATGGCAACTGCTCTCCTTCACGTGAACCGAGGGCTTGGGGATGGTCTGTCACAGAGATGAGCTATTTTTGAGAGAATGTCGTGTGAGTCAGCTATCATGTACCACTGACCAAAAGTAAAGCTTTTGAATGACCACACGCTACCCCCTGTGCCATGGCCTCATCTCTACAAATAATCCTATGCTTGATTTATATCCAAACTGAAGATTTATAGTGTGACATCAAAGCCCTTGAACAGTTATGGGGAAGGGGGGTGTAATACCACACAGTGTAGCAATGTGTGAGTTTTTTATATTATTTATTTAGTGTGAAGGTAGTTAGCCAGGCATTTTTCCTTTTCTCCATTCAGATGTTGTGGTGTATATTTTACTGGATGAGCTTAGTATTTTGTGTATATAAAATGTGTATCCTCAGAAAAAAGGGCAAATGAAGTTCATTGGCCAAACAAACCTGATTTAAATGAAGTTAGTCAGGCTATGACACACTATATAAAGCTCTGATTAGTCAGCCGAGCACACGTCTGTCTCTCAAAATGTCAGTCTTTCACAAAATTGTGACTGACCGAACCTGACTTAACCTTAACTGTTTGAAAAATCCCTCCATTTATATAGATAGCAATCCTACTTGTGAGCAGCTGATTTGATACTCCTCCACACTAGTCAAGCTGTTAGACTATAAGAAGATTAAGGGGAATATTTGTGACTTGAGCTGCTATCTGGTCAACAAATGCACTGTGAGCTTAAAACAACAGCAAAAAAAGCATCATTACAAGCTTGAAAAGAATGACATCAAAATATAATCCAGCTTTCCTTAAAACTGCCACCCACTTTATGGACTGTATTTATGAACCAAGCCTATTTATTAACATCTGTTGTTTGCTCTGGCCCGCTCTGGGACATACTTCCAGTTAAAACATATTAAAAGCCTCAAGTCCAGCGTGCGTCTTCATTCTTTGTTTACAATGCCGTTTTACCCTTGAGTAAATACATTTCACAGCCTCTGACCTCAGGCCGGGGACCTGACTTTCAATTTCATCAGTAAACAAAGCCGGCTTTTGGCAGTCGGCCGCGCCCAGGTTCACAGGATAAAAGGGACAACTCAAAGGGATGGGAGCACGGCGGTAGACTATAAGGGCATTTGTGGGAAGCGGTTTAGCTCAGTGGCTGTTCATTGTCGAGGAGATTGATGGGTAATGTTGTTGGAGTACAACTGTTTTAGTGTGTGTGGATAAGGGACAGAGAGCAGAGGTGACTTTGGTACAACTTATTTGTCCGTGGCTGCCCCTCCATATTACACCTTAAGAGACCTTGACTTCCATTGTGTGTGGAGCACTTGTTGTCCCGAGGGATTTCTGTAGGTAGCAATTTGAGGTGTTGTTCGAAAATACAATGTGCTGCCACTGGTAAAACATCTAACATAATGAGATAATGTTGTAATGGGACAATTTCAACCCCTTTGTGCAGTTTATGAACACTGCTGTGAAAGAAAAACTACTGGAACTATACAGTCACTGGCCACTTTATATGTTATACAGACATGTTTAAGACAAAGCTACTGAAGGTCAGGATGGAGAAATGTTTTTTTGCAGAAGCATTTAAAGAGAATGGTCCCAAAAAAAGAAAATATCCAGAGTGTGCCAGTTCTGTGTCCAAAAATGTAATCTTGATGCCAGAGGTCAGATCCCATTGGTTTGAGATTATATCAAACCAGTAACTCAAATAACCCATATAAAACCAAGCACTGAAGAAGACCATCTCTAACTAATCAAAGGATTAGTTATAAACATGTATTTACACAACAAACCAGTGGTGTTTTTTTTTTTATCGTATTCACATTGCTTTACAACATAGGGACAGATGCCATCATAATGAAAAAATAACCTTGATAATCTCACAACCTCACAGCAGGCAAATCTCTGAGGACCCCATGACAACCTCTGGTGCCCCCCTTGGTGAGTCCCGCCCCCAGGTTGGCAGCAGAGGACCAACTTATTAGGTACAAGAGCTACCATATTAAAAGGGCCATTTCTGGAGTGAGGCTTACCTTGAGCACATCCTCATCGTCGGAGCTACAGTCTGAGTAGTCGGACACATCTGTCACTAAACCGTCTTCCTCTACGGCCACTATCCTCACAGGCATCACTACCTTTTTACCAGTCAGGACAGCCGTGTTCAAGATCTCTGAGTCCTGTAGAAGAAAGATTTTATTTCAGTTAAGTTAAACACTTAACACTACATTATATTTGAATATTTTGAAACAAGAAGGGTGAACACATGATTTGAAAACAGAGTGCTGATGAATGCAGTGAAGTCTAAACCAGTGACTCAGCACCTCACACTTTGTAAAGACCAAGGGAGGAAGTGTAAGGCGGTCAGGTCAGTGAATAGCTGGAACAACTGTCAGTCTTTGACTACAGATCAAATATATATGACATAAACTAACTGTGAATTAAATAACACATAGGCCTTTATGCAGTTGAAATTAGCCAGCAGCCATACTCAATTACATAACCATACATACACCTGTCTAACATGTAACATTTCTTTACATTGTAGGTCATCTTTGTCTCATGTGTTGTGTCATGTACTGTATATATGTGCAAGCTTTTGTTTAGATGCATGAAAAATCAAAGGGCTTAAGTGAAGCAGATAAATGTAAAACACACTGATTTAACTGAAGCTGAGCTAACTGAATAATGTAGCCTGTGTTGAATTATAATGAGTGCAGCAGAGCACAGCCTTGTCAAGTCCTGTGACTTATCACTAACTCAAATTTAAAGGGACACTTGGCCACTCAGAGAACCAAAATGAAACAGATGGATATGTGTCCTCTGACTGTAAAAGTGGTTCAAATGAGGCTTAAATAAGTGAGCATATTTTTATTATCTGTCATTACAACATAGTTAAAATGTGAATTTGAGGACATGTCAGTGAGTCTTTGGCCATTACAGAGACGTATTGAGCGGCAGCAGTAGTCTGAGTTCATGAAGGGATGCCCAGAGTGATCAGTCAGCGCTAATGTTCCCTTGAGCAAACCATCAAATCTCCTTATGGCTGGCCCTCAGCCTGAGGTCAACTTCTACACAAGAAAGATGAACCATATCAGATTTGCAAATCAGGATAACATATCCTCATAATTTTAAGTGCTCCAATTCATTTTACATTAAAAACATACTGCTATTGTGTCAGTGATTTTTGTCAAACACTACATGCAATAAGTGCCTGTTCTGTGTGCAAAAAAAGAAAATAAATGTACTGAGCTTCAGAAGACCACAAATGGGGCACTTTATTAGGGACAGGGTCTGTCTAATAAATTGGCCAGCGAAGGGAAACCATGAAATTCTAAAAGGTCCATGATGTAATTTGGAAGAGAAACAAAGTACTAAAGTAAAGGTCAGACTAATCAGGTTTCATTATGTTAGCCACTGTGATGTAAATGCACAAACCGCTCCATATTAGGGAGATGACTTCATTCATGTGATGGCTTAATCACGGACAGTAAAAAGCCCAGCAAAAATATGCTCAAGCAGCTGCTGTTGTACAAATCAATGAACACACATTGCACATGAGGAAAGAACAACACAGAAACAAACATTGAGCTGATAGTCAACAGAGCGAGGTCAGTCCCTACTCAAAATAGAAATGCATTTGCTGACAACAACAATCGAAGCATATCCAGGCCAGACAAACATGGGAAGGGTCTGTTTCACTTGTTGGATTTGTCTGGATGTTTGGGAAGAATGTTTTTTGCCTAAAACTACATTCTTCTTTTAGTCTATAGGGGGAACTAGGGAGGTAACTGGCATCATATTGGTTAGATGTGTTCAGGGGCGGGGGGGTAAATTAAAAGCCGTCGAATATACCTGACTTGTCAATTTCAAACCAATATGGCAAACTTCCTGTTTGTTGTAGGGTGGGACAAAAATCATATTTTATGTTGGGTACACTGTGGAGAATCACTGTACCAAGTTTTATTGTTCTCTACCAATGTGTGTCCATAGTCCCATAGGGGTCATAAACATGGGGTTGCTATTGAGGCATTCTTTGTTTAACCTCTGTAATTTGCAAATGTACATTACATTTACACTAGCTGTGATCACTGTGCCAAAATTCATTATATTTTATTTATGTTCATCAGGATTATTGGCTGAATTAAAGTGATCTAGGGCGCAGACGACGTGATTCCATATAATCGCCCAAACTTTTGTTTTGTATATATATATATATATATAATTTTGGTCTCAACATTTATTTTGGATTAAACATTTTTGTGTACAATTTGTCTGTCAGGTTTTTATTTTTTTGCAATATGGATTTTGCATTTGCCAGTATTTAGATAATGAGACATTTCTGTCCTAGCATAAGCAGTCAGTAAACTCACCATTACAAGAGGAGCCAGGCCTACAAAGTCTCGCTGCGTTGTGTAGATACGCATGGCTCCTTCGGTCTTGGTGATGCTTGTGGATCTCTGTGGCAGCTCCAGTTTCCAGATGATCACCTGACTGTCGAGAGGACTGCTCAGCTCCTCCACCTCAAAGTCCATCTGAAGCACCTCCAGCAGGCTGCTTTCAAGTCTGCATCAGACACCACAAACCAGCTGGGTCACTCACACCTCTATGTGACTTTGTACAAGAAAGAGAGCCAGCTTTGAACCAGTGTGATTCTCTGTAGCGGTTCAGTTGTCCAATGTCTAATTAGTGTATGTTGGTATTTTCATCAATTACATCCTTTACACTAAAGTTTTATTTGACAGTAATTGGTTCATAATGTGATAATTAATCAGTTACATAAATAAATGAATACATAAGTTCATATAGTAACTAAATAGTAAAAGTATTTCATGCTAAAAACCGTTAAAATGTTTTGGGTTTGAAATATTACCAGAGTTAGATCTGTGAGATTTGTACCACAAATTATCTGTGTCATATTGTACATGCAGCAATGTTAGCGAGTGAGCGCTCTCACTGTAGAATAACCTTTGTAATGTATGTTCCTTTTTTCTGTATATTTCAGTTAAAAAACATTCAAAAAATCTTCAGTAAAGCAAGAAAAGCAAGCCTTGTGTGGAGAATTTTATTTTGTTCACTAGCTGTCTAGCTCACATGTTGTATATATATATATAGTATTTATTATCATAAGTGTATTTATTACAGAGCCTTGAGACTTTAGCTCTTTGAATACATAGTGTGATGGCAGAGCCTTGACCTGTTCTCAATACCAGCCTCTGAAGTGGTGTATGTTGTTATGTCGATGGTAAAAGCATAACTGCTGCATCTGTTAAAACGTGAATAGAATAACTGTGCCTCCACTTCTACTACCTTTGTTATTTATAATGGCCTTTCAGTGAAGAACTGAGTGTCCTATAGATTCAATTTTCTGCAGCAACCCAAGTTAAAGTCCCAACTTTTGGTTTCCAGAAGTGTAGGGAAGATAAATTGTTGGACAAAAACACAATAAGCATGCACATGGCCACATGGCCTTTATCAGGGCTGTGGCATCTGAGCGTATACCTAATAAATATCTGTCAGTGAATATAGAGAGAGTTGTGTTTATTGAATAAAAATGACCCTTGAAGCCCTTTTACATACCAGATGCCTCTCTGCAAGAAAGCATTGTCAAATCCAGAAACTACCAATCAAATTACAACTCATTAATCACTTCAAAATATCTAATGGTTTTCAGTTTTCCCTGTTTTCAATGCAGTAGTTTAATAAAATCTCAGCATTTTGTTGAAAGATGTTACAATAATACTGAGTCAAAACAACATACTGTGTAGTGCTCACAGAAACTAAGTCCTGTTAAGTATTTAAAAATATACAGTGTTTTTCTGTCAAATCCTTTTTGAGTTAATAACCACTCTCTGTTTAATCATAAAAGTCGTAACATCAGGATGAAAATAATAAGATGTGAAAATAACACTAAAAAGCCTAGTGACAGTAGACACAGACTGTAACACTCCACAGGGGTTCAGATTAACCAACTGTGACTGGATAATAATGTGTTCAAACCAGTAAACATGTATGTTTCCCCTGTTTAGAATGCTCTCATCAGGACACAGCATAATAAAACAATGGATTTAAATGCCCCCAATATGTACATGTTCTTTATTATGATATTATTAATATTTCTGTTTTTCTGATCTTCCTCAACTGATTATAGCTTTGGTTTGAAAAGACATGGAACAGCTTTGAAAGCAGAAGTATACTTTCCATTTCCATCTGGTGAAGCCAAATATTATTTTTGAACAAGAAAGGCAAACGTACAAGGAAATAAATTTTGGACTAAGAGTGAAATAAAAAAGGTTCTAAACAACAGGGAACATGACAGAATAACCATTATTGTACAGTATGTTATTAAATACAGCTGCAGTATCTGATTTTGTGCAGGAAAAAAAATGTATAAAAAAAACGTGTGTCTGCGCTCCAAAACAAAAACCCATATAATACATGACTTCTGGTATTCTGTACTATTGATTGTGTAATTATTTTTGCTCAAATGCAAAATAAAAATATAAAGTGCTGCACCTTTAACTAAACAATTATAAGGTGCAGTTCATGTCAGCGATTTTTAATGTTAGCCACAAATGATGTCAACTTATGCATCTATGGTCAAAGGCATATCCAATTTAAAGGCAAGTGCACTACATAGCTCACTATCATCATCTAACCAAACTCATTCAGTGGAGTGAAATGACAGTGAAGCGTCTAAGTGTATCTTAGATAAGCTGCTTGTTCAGGGAAAGGTAGAGCCCTCTTTAATAAGGTCACAGGGCAACTTAAGTACTTACTTAAACTCTTCCTTGTGTACTGAAGAAGAAGAAGATATCAACTCTCAAGTAAACAAAACATTTCCAGATTTATATTAAATTGCTACAAAATAGTGAATCAATATATCCACAATAAAGAGTAACATGTATTACCTTTTTACTGCATGTCGTGAATGAGGAATGGTCAAAAATGATCTATTCAAGAAAACCAGAGACGCTTGAAGAGTAAAGATTATGGCTGTAGGTCACAGTGCATTATGTTTTCTTTTTGTTTCAGAAACAAACGATCTTAGACATATAGAGAACGGTAACACATGTAGATGCTATCTTGTTAATGTGCTTACCTTTTTCCCGGAATGGGAGCCTTCCTTTGGCAAACAACAGCAATAGTCCCATCTGCACCCATGTCTAGAGTGATGTCCCAAAGCAAGGAGTTACTTGGTGTAGCCGTCCGGAAAGTAACACCCTTCTTCACTGTTGCTCTGTGAAGAAAAAAAAGTCAGTCAGAACCAATGTATATGAACAACTCCTAATGATAGTGGATGTATCACACACTTGCAAGCTACACTCACTGGCAACTTTCTTTGGTATTTAACTGCAAAATAACAGACAGCTAATTAGCCTGTCACATGGCACCAAATCAATGCATTTAGTTAAGCAGACATGCAGGCAGGGGGCTGGGAGTTATTCAGAAACTGCTGATGTAGAAAGAAAGGCCACATTTTCATGATGGAAAGGCAGTAAATAACTTACAAAAGATAACCAAGATCTGCAGATGACCATTTCTCAATTCACAAAGTTGCAAACCATAATGCCCATATAGCAGTGGTCAATGAGTGTAATTTGCATACATTTATCAAATCATCAATACAAATCCATTCTTTTAGCTGCCCATTTACATGCATTTGACTTCCCATGCATCATATTCTATACTAATTTGATTCCTTATCCTCCAATTTGTAAAGGTGTAGACCTTTCCAAAAGGCTGCTCTCAGCATAAGCACTGCTCACTGTAGATAAATGTTAATGAGACAAGCCACACGAGTATTTAGGAGGTACAAGAGAAATCAGACCTGGGTTAACCCAGTAAATGTTTTAATAGGTCTCCCTGGGTTTTTGGTCAAATGATTTGGTTTAAAACCATATAAATCAGGGTCGTTCAGTTCATTTGTGAAGCTTGCAGACAAACAATGCCTAGAAAACATTATGAGTCTCTAAGGAGGTGCACTCAACATCAGGAGAGACAGCAGTTTCAACAGTTCTTGGTGCACTGGGTTTAAAATGTGGAATAAAAATAAAATGAGAAAAACAGCTACTTGGTCAGAAGTGAGAGAAATACTAAAAATCTGTACTCAACTAAATGTACTGTTACTTACTTGAGTAAAAAACAGTATTCATAGAAAGGGTGGGCAATATGGATTAAGATCACAATTTTTTTGATTTCATCACAATTTTATCACAATTTTACTTGACTTTGTATTTTTTGTCTTACACAGAAGTCTACTGCTGTCAGTGTCTTCAGAACACCTTTTTAACTATAAATTTAGTGTACATCCTAATATCATATCCTCATCATTATACTTAATACACATATGTATGATTATTAATACGAACACTGGCATTGTTACAGTAAAAATGATGGTGAAGAGCAGAGAATAAATGAATGCACTGTATCTTGTAACGTAATGTCATTTGACGATCTTCCCAGATTAAGCCGTTATTTTTTTATCGCCATAGTTCTTACATAGACTTCCTCCACATCCATAGATGCGTATTTGTTACAAGAATTGGTGAAATTCTAAATTGCACTTATTGAGAGTGAATGGTTTCCCTGTGTCTGTGTGAAGCCTGTAACTAACTGCCCATTGTCCAGGGTGTACACCGCCGAAGGCCACTAACGTCAATAAGCAGTAAAAGATGATTGAAAGTTTACTACTGCCACTGTAGTTACCATTTTATTACTGCTACTGTTATTAGTGTTTACTACCAAAAAATAATTGAGTATTTGAGTAAAAGTACTTTCATTGGCAGTGCCTTCTGATTTTGCATTACTGTACTTCATTTTGCAAAGTGGTCCTCCATGACTCCTACTGCCTGATATAACCTGCAATAGCAGCCCAGTAATTTCAGTTGTTTTGTCTGGTTTTCTGATGAAAGGGATTGGTCTCATTATTGGGCATTTGAAACGATGAGCAGAGTTCAAACAACTAAGAAGCTTACAGGTCAAAGGTTGAAAAACAACACAGAATGAGGGAGTCTTTTCAACAGAGGGTTCAGTCCTATTACCCGTGGGAGCCAAGGCCTAAGAGCATTTTCACTGATGAGCAAGTCTGCAGCAATGAGAGTGGAGCTAAAAGGTGCAATCAGATGCCTCAAAAAAACAACCTTTATGTTCTGCTCTTGTGATTGTAAATGACCCTATGCCCGAAGTCAATCTGATAAAAAGTACCTCAACATATCTGCAGGGAGTTCATGCTCTGATCAAAAATATTCAGGTTTAGTTGTGCTTCTAAAAACATGGTGTTTCATTTTCAGGAACCACTGACCTAGTGTCACACTGGCTAACAAAGAGCCTTATACTATCACAGGAATTAACATCAAAGTTTCAAAAAGCCATAAAAAAAAAGCCATTAAATTATTTGTACATTTTGACCAATGTATTGTTTGATGGTACATATTTCAGTTGATTATGGTTTTATTTGGCATTCACTGTTGCTGAATTATGTTGAAGTAAAAGCACCAGGGTCTGTTTTGATGAGGTAAAGCCTGGTGTCTATAATTGGAGATTCAACCAGCGTGGAATTGCTAGTGTATTAATGGGAGAAATGTTTGGCTCCACTGTGATAAAACACCTCTGTGTATTGAGCTGAATAGAGCACACTTTAACTAATAAAAAGTGACACTAACAAGAAGACTTATCTAGAGCCCTTACTTGCTTTCTTCTCCCGGTGTAAAAGGGGAACTCCCCAGTGGCTCAGGGAGGTGTTTTTCTTGGGAGTGTTGGAGAGCATAAGGCAGCGTCCAATGCTTTGCTTGGGGCCTTAGCAGCAGTGGGCCAGGGGAGGCAGGGGAAGGTAGGGGGAGGTAGGGGGAGGCACCAGGGCGCACAAGATGGATGGCTGTGGAGACTGGAGCTGACAGTGTGTGAGGGAAGCAGCTCTCAGGTGATGTACCTGCCATCCATCTCACTTCTGTCCAGCCAAAAGTAGCACAGTTGTTCCACCTTAAACATAACTCTTAACTCAAAATACCTTTGTCCGCACAGAAGGCGCTTCTCACAATCATCACACCTCTGCTCAGACATCAGCCAGTGGCCTTCATCCACAAACATCCAATCCAATTTTTTGTAAGTAGTGGTTTAGCATAACTCAGAAAGGAGATGTTTTACCCAAAAACAACACAAATATTATAACTACTCATAATCACTACCACAATGATCCAGAGAGAAGGTCTGATCAAAGCCTCACAAGAACAATTGTACAGTCTGCAAGACTCAGGCACTTGGCACAGATCAAGATTCTTTCCCCAGGCAGCTATTAAGATGCCACATACGGCTTTCTAATTGTGTGCATGATATAATTTGTGTTTCCATGGCTGGCATTGTGAATGCATCACCACAGGGCCACAGCACCAAGGGTGAACCCCGGTGCAAACAGAAACAGATGCAATCGTTAATTATGCAGGCAAATGTCCATAGTTTAGCCAGTCTGATGGGCAGCCATCAGCAGTGTACTCCACGTACTTATGGAGCAGTTTAGGGAGTTGGGGTGACTCTCGTGCCAACACTGCTGCCAGATGGCAGGCACCACAACTCTAAAATGGATGTAAAAGACCTATTTGTCACACAGATGAATGGATAGGCTCACAAAACTATGTGAAGTGCTCACTGACACTGTGTCCTGTTGAGGACATAAATAATTTTATTTATTTATCACTCGAGAAGTGCTTTAAATAAAGACCAGAGAAAACAAGCAATACACTTCATTTAACTGAACCCACCCTGTGCTAATGTCTAATCTAATTGCCCTTCATGTGCCAAGTAAAATAATGGCATTACAATACTTTATGTTTGACCTTTATCAGACTGTGTGGAAATGACAGCTTCATTTTGCCGACAATGGACAGGTGTGGTTTGTCTTTTTCTCTTGTCGACCTCATATTTGAGTGTCCCTCGACTCTGGCAATAGCCATCAATAACAGTTTTATCAGGCTGATGAGAGAGCATTAAAGCACACTTTAATGGGACTCGGAGACAGTGATAAAGCATGCTGACAGGTGCTGAGGACCGGACGCAGGGCTTGTTAATGTGCTGATAAGCTATGGGTGGAGACACACATTTACTTAGAGTTGATCAGCTCATGTTTATGGAAGCACAAAGGCAAATGAGTGTGTTTTAATAGAGGAGTTTTGTTATCTAAACAATGAGGCTGGAATTACCAAAGAAGACAAGAGTAGCTGTTATATCTTTAGACAGAGATTGAGCGCAATGATCTTCAGATAGAGCAGTCAATGTCAGAGATCAGCTAATAGGCATCAGGTGTCTGCAATCTGTTGGACTGACTGCACAGCTGTGTGGCTTATCTCAACCAATAACATTGAATCGGGTTTTTATGGTCTGGAGCCTATCCTAGCAACTATGGGCCTTAGGCAGGGTACACTCTGGACAATGGCCAGTTAGTTATAGAGACATACACAGACTGGATTCACTATATGGACAACTATGGAGTCACCACTACCATATGCATGTCTTTGGATGGTGGGTGGAAGCTGGAGATAAACCGCAGAAACATGGGGAGGACATGCAAACTCCCCAATCAAGAGTCAGAAGCACTTACTAAGAGACATACTTATAGAGTATTATATATTTAGTTATGTTTTTTTTTTTTTAATGAGAATATTACATGTATTCAGCACAGCCTACACACATACACTATTGTTGATCAAATGTATGTCCTTGGTCTAACTTATTATACACTAATTTGAACATTTGATTTAATTTGAAGTTTTGTCTCTTAGGTTATCAAAGTTGACAATACCTTGTACATTTTGGATATAAAATGAGTTTTTACATCAGCTTGCAGAAATGTGAGCAGACCCTAATCATCAGTGTGAATGCAGCCTAGCTTGTGTCACTGGCTCATGTCGCAGTGGTCTCCATCTTTTATGCTCATGTATAAAATGTGTTTATTATGGGGATTAGCTTTAAGCAGAATTGGTGTTTGGGTTCATTGAAAGCTCTCATAAACAGAACACTATAGAAGCACTAAATGGATGATACAAAATGAAAAGTTTCAATTATTCTGAATGTGGTCAAAGAAACAGAGAAATCCGTTCCACACTTTGTCTCAGTGGATTTCAACATTTCTGACAACGTCTAATAGAGCAGCCTGAGTGCACCCGCACATCAATGCACATCTGTCTGTTTGATCAATATTGGTCTATTACAGCATTCACAAATGATTTAAATGACCGTCTAACCCACCAACAGGTCTGAGTAGAAATAAATATATAAAGTGTTAAGAATCCATACCATTTCACCTGCCTCCACTGAAGCATGGAGCAAGCCCAAGTGGTGGGAATGCATCACAGCTATTATAACCCCACCTCACTCTTTCATCCATATAATGCCAAACAGAATGTAACAAATTCTCTTCTCTACATATATGAGAACATTTTAATAAATGCTAATACTTCCGACGTTACCTGTCACTATGTCCAAGTCACAAAAAATTATTACATACAGTATATTATAGATAGAACACTCGACGGAACGACGATATTATGGAATCACGTCCGACAGATGTGAATGTGCGATAACTCAAAAACGCATTGCCGGATCAGTTTCAACTTTTGCACACAGATACATAGTCCAACATAAAGAATGCCTCTATAGCGCCCCCATGTTTTTGACCCCTATGGGACTTTGGACACACTTTTTTTGGCAGAGAGCAATGAACATTGATGCAGTGATTATCCACAGTGCATCCAACATAAAATATTATTATGATCCCACCCTACAACAAATAGACTGAAAGAAGAATGTAGTTTTAAGGAAATTTACAAAATTTGGCAAAAACATCCATCATAAACATCCATACAAATCAAAAAAGTCAAATAGACCCTTCCCATGTTTGTCATGGTTTGGGGCCGGGGCCTCTTCATTGCTCGTTAACAATATAAAAACCTTAGAAATCACACAATGTCTGATTAAGGTGCCCCTTGGTGCCAGTTGTGGCAGACGTATGGGGCCATTTAGCCGATATACACCTTGCTGTCGGGGACGACAGCACAGGCCTAGTTCTAAGTTACATTTTAGTCAATTCCTTTCATTGGATAAAAAACAGGAACCAGGTTTTCAATCAAGAAGTAGGCTGATGCTATAACTATGGGCCTTATATACTAGTCACAAAAAGTCAAGGATAAGAGACTACTGAATTTTGTGGAAAATGGGACGTGTTTATGCATGAGTAGAACTAGGTGATATTAACTATATATATTAGGTTATATTGTATCAAAATGAAATCTAAAGTAAGCTTTAGGATGATAAACCATCAATACTGAAATGGAACAAATGCATGGCTCACAAACCATTCAGCATTTTACCAGCATTGTTATCTATCCAAGTGCTCTTCCATCACATCTTTGCTTAACCACTAACCTACAGCCTTGTTTCATTATTATTACAGAAAATGAAAGTGCAGCCTTGACAAACCCCCAAATAGATTTTCTCTTTTTTCCCTATCATTGTATTTCTTCCTTTAGTAATATACCGCCTACAGCTGCGTACAGATGAGGTTTGAGTGGTAATTCAGGACTCTGTAAATGAGCTTCATTATAGAGGATGTGACATATACCTCCAGAGGGACACGGGAACGCTCTCATTTCCGATTCAACAATAACATCATGTAGTGAGGAACGAGGAATAGAGCCAGAAATTAAATTGAGCTACGCCGGTAATCCTTCTCCAATATTTCCACATTCAATAGTGTTGAGTGTCTATAGCTAGCCTTAAAGCTCTGGGCAGGGAAAATGTGATCCTCTTTGATCCATGTCAATCTATAGGACTACAGCTCTGAAATAGCCCGTAATGTCATCATCAGCCCACACATGTAGTTTTGTAATTTCACCAGAACAATCTAGCGCTTACCAACAGTAATCCATAAATCTCATATTTGATCATAATTCTTCATTTGTATTGAATGGTTAGAGTGTAACTATTAATGTATTTATCGCAGAGCTATTCCTGCTCCTCATATCAGGTTGAACAAGGATTAGGCAGCTTTTAATGTAATAAAGACATTGTGCGAAAAATGGTAATGTCATCTATTTTTATCCCTAACAAGCAAGACAAAAGCTTCTGTAATGAACAATTCTGCGATAACAACAGTTCTCCTCAGCAACTAAACTTCAAATGTTTGTTTGATGTCCTATGTCTGTGTGTTTCGGTAGTTTTAGAGAATAATAAGAAACCCGTTGTCTCAGAAACACCTACATAATTATATCGGCAAAACAAGAGTTTCTTTTATTATATCGGCAAAAGGCGATATTATTTAATCACTTTGGTCCCCGTCCGCAGATTCTACGTGTGAACGCGTTAACTCAAAAATGAATTGAGGGATCTCTTTTTTCATGAAGACACCAAACTGGATTGATTTTGGTACTTATATGATGAATATTAATTAAGTCATTAAATAATGACCTTAAGTTGTGAACGCAATAACTCAAGAAATGGTGAAGTCAGGTATATTTGACAGCCTCTAACTTGCACATACTTTGCCCGATTAGGCTCAAACCTGAAATACATAATTACCCTCCGGCCCTGAACACATCTGACCAATATGATGCCAATTACCCCAATAGCGCCCCCTATAGACTGAAAGAAGATGTAGTTTGGGGGAAATTTACCAAATTACCAAAAACATTCTTCACAAACATCCAGACAAATCAAAAAAGTCAAATAGACCTTTACCATATTTGTCATGGTATTGGAGGAAGGGCCTTTTAATTGCTTGTTAACAATATAAAAACCCTTAGAAATCATGCAAACACTGTCTGATTAAGGTGCCCGTTGGTGACATAGCAGTTGTGGCAGACGTATGGGGGCTTTTTAATTTTTTTAAGGATGTTTGCAATATGTTTTTTTTTTTTGCTTCTATTGTTTAAACAATAGAAGCAAAAAGAAAGTGTTCTTCAAAAGTTACTAACTGCAATTTTGAATAGCCACAATCAAGGTGTTACAACAATAATAGACTTTAGCTACAATTCTGTAGTGAGGAGGTTCTCTAAAATAAGAATTGTTAAAACATAAAAAAGGTGCTTGAGCAAAATAAAGGTCTTCTTATCTTTTGTTCTTATGAGTACCTACTTTACATCACAGAACAGAACTGAATAGTAGTCTTACCTCAGTGTGAAGTTGGTCAGTTGTGCAGAGCTAGCCATGAGGATGTAGAAGGTTGCAATGTCTGTCTTCTTCAGTGGTTTTGATGATGTCCGTATCACTATGGCATTACCCAACTTGAGTCGAGAAAGAGTGGCCATTCCTTTGGGGACCTGAAGAAGCCGAACATTTCCGATTCTCTGCATGGGCGTGACGGGGGTGTACTCGGGCTGCTGTGGTGGGCTGCCCCATCTGCCCTCATTCACTAAATTACACTTTCCATTGACTTTGGGCTGGGCTTGGTAGTACAGTTCCACAGAGTTCCCAGCAGAAGGGTCTTGCCGCTCCCTGCTGGTGCCCTCGGCTCCAGGGGCAAACCAGCTGAGGGCAGGCGCCAGCTCTGCCATGCAGCTGCCTTGTTCTCCCCCGAGTGCACATGAGCCCCGTACCTCTTGAGTCTGCCAAAATGCAAATACAGTCACACATGGTAACTCATCTGCAGAGCCTTCGGGCCTGCCCCAGTCTCTCCCAGCCACATAGAAGAGCACCCGTACTTTGGGTTTGGAGGAAAAAACCCTGGGTGTCAAAATAAAAGCTTGTATTTTCCAATTGAAGGTAAACACGTCAGGAGTATTGAAAAGGCGGATACTTTGGAGCAAATCCGGAGGCACAAGTTGCTCCGAGGAGATGGTCCCGTAGCTGGCGTTGACAGCAGGTTGGCGACTGGCTCTAAGGATAACAAATGGCTGCGTATGACTCTGTGTGCTGGAGTTCCTCATGAAGTCCTGACCGGCCTCCTTAAGGAACAGGTAGTCCACATCGGAAATCTCGTAGGTGATTGGCAAAGAGATTGGAAAAGGCACTGGGTTCTTACTGTCCACCAGCTCTTTACTGCTTATGTCTGAAAGAAACAAATACAAATGGAAGATTGAAATCATTGAGACATAGGGCACAGACATACAACACAGATATGAATTAAGACATACATGTCTTTGGACAGTGGGAGGAATACCTGGAGAGAACCTACAGCAACATAAGAGGGACATGCAAACAGAATCTACCCTGAGAAATAGTGTCTGCCAGCCCAAGCATCCCACAGCCTCCTTGATAAGACACAAAATTGCTAACCACTACGTCACTGTGCACTCCACAAATGATATAATATATAATAAATATTTTTGAACTAGTATATACATTAAATTAAAATCAACAAAACCTTTACACAATTTAAACATTTTGCAGTGTGCAATGATGCTTTGATGCAAGCTGAAAGCAGTGAATAGCTGGAAAACCAAATAAATGTAAAGGGAAACAAAATGAGTTTGACTAATGTACTGCATTCATGGACTATGTCACAGAGATCCCGTGTATATAGAAGAGTCTGTGCACATAGCAAGCCTATAGATCCAATTGGGTTGAAATCCTGATGAGCATTTGCCCAGCGCAAACATGCAGAGGCAGAGGTCAGCTGTCCATCGCCGTGTGTTCTGATTAAACATCCATTTTGACAGAATTACAGAGCTTATAGGAGCTGACCTGGGTGCACAGTTCATCTAGAAGTTAATTGTCCTACATTCTGAATTAAGTAAAGAAACACTCATGTTTACACTGCAGATTATTATAAAGTGGATGAAGCTGCATTTAGCGCAGTAAATGAAAGTGGCAGGACCTATCTGAGCAAGTCATCACAGCTAACTGAGACAGTCAGCGTGTCATTTAGAAGGACTCTAACTAAATCTAACATATGTAAATTGTAAGTTATGACAAGAGACATCAGACTACTGTCAGAGAATAATATGTTATTTATCCAATACGAAATTATTAAATGTGAAAATGTCTCTTATGGCTGCATGGATTGCTTCATCCACCAACCCCTTCAAAAAGCCTGACACATTGATGCACGGACAGTTCACATACAATGACTAAAACTTACATGTCACAATTACGTCAAGCCACTGAGGCAAAAGAAAGCTTCATTCTGACGCCAGACGATGAGCGTCAGTCATGTTCTTTGGCATTACAGAGAGAGAGAGAGCCTGGCTGTGCACAGGGCTGTCCTGACTTAGCCCAACCATGGATACTGTGACAGATGTGCAGTTTAAAATGAGAGCTGCCAGAAGCTCTTGGATAAATTTATACTGTCTACAGGAGATGAGATTGCGCTCGTACACTGTACCATCAATGTGTTTAGTGGCTTTTTGCCTTCATATTACTTTGATAAAGTACAAAATGTTTTTTTGCGTGGTGTTAAAGTTTGTTTGCATGAAAAATACCATAATCGTGTGTAATCTAACAGATCAAAAATGAACAGCACCAAAGCATTTTGTCATGCTGGGGTGGGATATTGCTGTCTACTGTATAAAACTAAAATGACCTCTTTAGCTCAGCAAGCAGGACACTCACCCACTGTCACTGGGCTGGTGGATTTGCATCTCATCTTCTCACAAATAGGACCAAAATACAGTTACTTTAAGACAAAATTGCCTAATTAAAAAGTAACTAAGGCACTCCATTTTTCAGAAATTCTTTTTCAACAATTTGAGTTTATTTCATGCTGTCCAAGTAAGAAAAAACTTTATGTCTCTGGTCCACTCATCATGATGAAACTCTTGCCCTCAGCTGATAAACATGAGAACAAATCCACAACACCAGCTGCTCCAGCCTCAAGAATAACTCATTTTGAAGGCCCTGAGCTGCTCTTCCTCCTCGGCTCAGACAGAAAGTATCAGTGTTTCATGCAGATGCTATCACAGCCTTTAAAAGCCCCTCTGCAACTGTGTGCTACACTTAAAACATACACACTATTTTAGTCAAGGTTTTCTTTTTCTCTCTGAGACTCTGCCAGGCTCTAAATCATATACTGTCATTCTAATCTACCACAGTACAAATACAACGTTCCCTTTGGTACTGCACTGCTTGAAATCAATTTTGTTTAATGTTTTATATATCATTATGTATATTAAGCAAGTCCTACATAAATACTGTCTCAAAAAACTAAGAAACACTGACATTGAGCTAGTCATTTATAAAAAACACCATCAGTAATAACATAGACTATTGTCTACGTTGACTATGACAGATTATTGAATTAATCTATTAAGAGCCCAAGCATCCATTGTGAATCTTAATGGTCATGAATTACCTTTACCATGTGCTAGTAATAATCATTAGTAATAACATCATTGTTTAATTCTTATATGCTGTGTTTCTATGTATTTCATTTTGCTCAATCGAGGTGGTTTTGTTAGCTTTGTTATTCATGATAGAACACCTGCTCAATATTTTTGACCAATTACAGATTTCTCTGATTAAGGTACAACATCAGATTCAAGTATTTTGTGTTCTTTGTAGCTCCAAACTAATAAGAAACGCATGAAAAGTGTAATCAATATAGTCGGCATTCTTGCAGTATGCACTGTATTCACATGGCTTTGTTTCAAGTTGAAAATATGGCCTTAGGTTTTCTTATGACCTCCAAGCAGGAAATAAGCTAATATTTGTCTACATTGACTATGACAGATTATTGAATGAATGTATTAAAAGCCCAAGCATCCATTGTGAATCTTAATGGGCATTAATGACTTTTACCATATGTGCAAAACAGCTTGCAAAAGTGAGCTGCCTCCCAGAAGTATTGCAACAGTTACTTATCACATTTAGAAAGTTCAAGGTTTAAAATATGCCTACAGTCAGATATAACAGTGTTGAAAACAAATGAATAAAACTACAATAATAATCATCTTTATAAATAATTAGAAATATATGCTACATGTATATTAGGAATTTAAAAAGTAAGCAGTGAGAAATGCTACATAAACAGTGGCCCCAGATATCATATTATTCCTGCTGTTTAATTAGGCTCCTCATATCTTCCTGTTGTACACGTATCTTCATTATTAAGTAGTTAATGGCCTATGATAAAGTTCATATAAACCACTCATAAAAATATGATTACATTTTCATTGACCTGAGACCAACACTTTATACATTTGTAGATTGCTTATATCACAAAATCATAATCATGTCAAGTGTCCCCGGCCTATAATATAGATGGTTGAGAGGGTGCTTTAGACAGGTAAACATATAAAGATGATATAGTGATGATCTGGTGCAGCGTGGGGCATTGGAGGCTGAAGCTGATAAGGAGAGGAAGAGAGGACGGGGGGAGATTGAGAGAGGCTTAAGCTTGTGCAGTGATTGGGAGGGATTGCTGTGTCCAATGCGACTCTCAAAGCTGCTTTAAAAAATCTGTTTTATCACATTTTCTCCATTTTTGTCATGTTTTTATCGACATAAATCAGCCAGGCCGGCAGCATATTCACTGGAAGTAGTCATCTTTGAGAACGCTATTGGATTTACACTTAATGCCTTTTGTGTGGTGTCCTGTGGAAATGAAAATAACTTGATAACTTTGTTTTGTAGTACTTCGCAGAGGGGCAAATCGAAATAGGCTCCCCCGTTTCTATCACACATCTATAAAGAAAAGCATTACCTCCCAGAGAGTGAACGCAAGGCACTAAGCAATAAGGCTCAAGTTGTAATACAAAGCCATCAAGTCTTTTACCCCAGCTGAATGTATCCTACATGTTTTATGTCCCACCCCAAGGCTGCCAGTAAAACACATGCTTATGTTAGAGTCGCCTTGGATCACTGTAGAGTTTGATGTAAGTTTGTGCCACAAATGAGGACATTTATCCATTATTCAGGCAGCACCAGAGGGCTGTTTAAGCCCTGCTGGCACTGGCCCACCCACGTGTACTTCAAGCAATAGTCCTAAAAATAACTTCCTTTTAACATTTTGCCAATGGCAAGTGTAAAAACCATTTAACTTAGAAATCAATGCGAATGATTTGCAGCACATCCTAATGTTAGATTAGCCTGCGTCTTTAAGATTGTGGATCGCAACACTTACCTTGTGTTAGAACCGCTGTGACCGTTGCTAGCAGTAATTGAACAATCCTGCAGGTTTGTTGGTGATAAATGCTCATTTTGGCAACCAAGCAGAGCCTCCTTTCCCGCGCAACTTATCCAGGGTCCGTTGGGCGATTTGGGTTGGCTTCTCGTTTTTATCAGCGAAACGCTAAGGGCACGGTTTCATCCATGTCTGCGTGCAGTTGGACGACACTAACATACTGTGATCACACCTGTGGGAGCATTAACGTTGCCCGGTCAGCCGCTAGCAGAAATGTGCAGAGACTCCTTGCTTGTGCGTAAAAGTTGCGCGTAACGATATTCCTGTCCCGGTGGAACGACCCGCACCTCTATCACGATCAGTGTTCCCTTCAACAATATGTAACTTCAACAAGTGTTGCAGACTCGGGTCCCTCCCCCTGACTCGGTCTGTGCGTGTGCGCGCTGTTAAACGGCTGTTAGCAGATCACTGACTGTCTTGTGAGCAATCCTTAGGGCACTAAACTCATCATCTGTCACTGTTCATCCGCTCAGGAAGCTACGTCCTGGACGCAGCTGCTATAGGATTAACCCTGCGCTGGGTTCCTCTCCCATGGCTCAAGAAATTATCACGTGTGACGTTATCAGTCTCGACGGGTTTTTGATCCGCGTCATTTAATGCGAGTTGTCTGACCTGGGGGCATAGACAGTCAACATGGGGTCATAATTTATGAAGTTACATCACTGAGAGTTATTGGCAAAATTGTATAACGAACGCCCGTGTAAGGTAACCCGGGTTAATTGCCACATTTGTCATTTATATGACACTTACTTCTCTGCCAATCGTCCCCTTTCCTCCTTATTTTTAAATACCCTCAAGATACATTGTAGTGTAGTGTTCAGCCTGTACTGTAATGATCAAACTCGCTCTAATTAGGACACCGTTTCATCACACTTCCCCCATTATAACAGACAATTATTATGAATAGTTTAGTATGGATTATTATGAGCTAATATGAAGGACGATTGAGCGTTAATTGATTGACACCTGACTTTGACAACATCATGTGGGTGTGTAGTGCCCTCTTATGGTTCAGTTAAGGGGAATGTTCTTAGGGTATGTCAGAAAAGTAACCAAAGGTGAAGGACCGGTGCTTGCAGGCAGTTGCATCAGGAATGATCAGGTTAGCGATTCATTTCCTCTCGTTTTGTTGCATAGATGAAATGTAATTTATAGAGGCAGCAGATGTATAAATATTGCACTGATATGGGAAAGGGGAAAGGGATGAAGTAGGACTGTTTCTGTTTTTTCTTGGTGTCAAAAGTATTATCATTTCAAACAATAAATAGATATTAGGTGTGTTGGGAAGGATCATTGCAGACAAACCAGTTCAAATAGGATTGTTTTATGACACGTGTAAACAATTGAATTCTGTTTTTATTGGCGTTTTATAGAACTGTTATTTGCATTTGTAAAGCCATTTGTTTGTCATTTATTATTCTCTTGACAGCTGTAAAAGCAGTGTTACAAGAAAAGACAGGGAGGAACAGAGGCAGGGCAGAATGTTGCACTGCTCTATTCTGGAGTACATTGTTGACTATAGTAAAGAAGATTTAAGCAGCATGACAACTTATGGCCGAACCGTGTATTATCTGAGAGAAAAGAGAGTTGCTCCCAGCGACTTCCGTGACTTTCTTTGAGCTCCTGCTTCACACTGCTGCATAGTGATAAGGTATGCCGTGGGAAAACGTAGATCTACTTTTATTTACCTTCTTGCCTCCCACACAAAAACATCACATATAGGAATATTCCTCTGAAGACTTTTTAAACTTGTCAGTAAAGTACACACCAATGTAAATGAGAGCATACACTTTTGAAAAGATTCTTTAATTCGTCGTTTACACTGAGCGTAGTGTTCTGGAGCCTATCCCAGCAACTATTGGCCTTAGTATTGGCTATATAATTATTGGCTGATTAGTTGCTGGGCTGACAGATAGACATATAGAAACAGACCACTCAATTGCACTATTTACCAGGGGAAATTTAGACCAATCTACTAACACAAGCGTGTCTTTGGGTGGTCGCAGGAAGTGGATCTGGAGAGAACCTACAGTAACACAAGTAGGACCACCCAGACAAATCACAGTCAGCCTTGCTGGCTAAATTAGTTTAAAAAAATACAAAATAAACATCACATTCTATTTGCTACCTCCATTACATTATTACATATTTCATTATACTTTATCACTGTTTAATTGTGGTGAGTATTTTTGTATACTTTGTGTATTTAGTATAATTTGACTATGAATTGGTGAGTGCATGAGCATGAATGCATCCTTCATTAAAGCAGCACTTACTGCTGTAAGGAAGCAGCCTGTTTACTCACCTGACGTAGCACTATAGAGCACAATCACTTCACAATCACAGTCACATGTTTACCCATCATTTAACATGACATCAGGCAGAAGCAATGAAGCATTTTGATGATCCTCCTCGCTGGTTGACTCTTAAGTAGCGACTAGAAGAGCAAAAAACATACGGTTAAAGCTGTCAGGAATATGTAAACAACACTAAATGAACAGTAAAAAACCCCATAGACCCCCAGATAGGCATTTTAAGAATGCTGACATAGATGGATGCCACAGCAGAGATGGGCTACATTCACAAGAGTGGCCATAAAACAGTGATGGATGTGAGTGCCACAAGGAAACCAATGTGTTTTCAATGCACATCATCTTTCTGTTTGACAGACAGAGGTACAGCCTATGCATCAGGAGCATTTCACCACACGGGACACTCTAATGTGCCCATTCTCATTTACTAAACAAGTAAAGCAGAATTTACATTTACATTATAAAATCACTGTTACTACCGAATGGAGGATGTGGTGTTTGTTTGCATGCACTGCAATTCTATAGTAGTTCCCATCAAAAACATGTATGGGCTTGTTAGAAGTAGCCATAAGTACTTGACATATAGTGAAAGGAACTAACACTAACATGCACTTGTTGTCATACCAGGTCAAACCCTTTTCATTTAGTAAATTAATCTAATCTTGGCACTGTATCAACACTTGTATATTCAGTTGTGTTGAAAAGTCCAGGCTCTGAATATGAACTGCGAGCTTGTCTCTGTGGAGGAATCAGCACTTACAGCAGATACAGCAGCATATTCAAAAGCAATGAAGGTGTTTAATTGACTTGGGAAACTCATTATTCTTCTCCATACACGTTGCAAGTCTTGTATTACACTGCTATAATTAAAGTAGATGTGCACACGGGGAAATACACAACAGGCTGTGAACTCAAAGCCAGTATTTTGGTCATAGCATTTATTTTATTGAATGTGCTCCAAAATTGATGAAACTTATAGTATTTAGCATTCAAGAGGACTCAAACAGGGACATATTGGATGTAGACAGTTAAATGTCAAAGTAAAAAAAAAAAAAATCATGTCCTGAATTATCAATATTGTATCACCAGTTCAGGATTGTTATTCTGACATTTTGTTTGCCAAAGATCAAAAACTATCTATACGCTAAACTCACCCTTTAACCTGAGCTGCATTACATACACTCATTAGCCACTTTATTAGGTAGGCCTTGTACCTGGTATGGTCTTCTGTGGCAGTAGCCCACCTGCTTCATGTTTTGCTTCTGTGGTTTATATGGTCTTCCTCAGATCTAATAAGTGGCAATCTTGTAAAATCTCAAATCAATCCCTGACCTTTTGCATCAACAAGGCATTTTGCTCACAGAACTGCCTCTCACTGGATTTTTGTTGTTGTTGGTGTTGTTGTTTGTTTATTTCAAATCAATAATTTTACCTAATAAAGTGGTCAGTGAATTTGTGTTTTCTATCATACACGTGTTTGAACACATTCAGTTTTTTACAGTGTGTAGAGACTCAAAACAGCCCCTAGACACTGAACACGATCTCACATTCACACATCTGAACGACTGCTTAACTACCCATGATACAATGTACGCAACAGAATGTCTGGATTAGGCCTGATATGAAGTGGAATGCGCTGGAGCTCACGGAATCAAACATGAACAAAAAATACATGGTGTACAAATTACATTTTTATATTCTTTAGGCGCATGATCAAAGATGGGCCCCCTGCTTCTCGTCAGTGTCTTTGTACAATTGCAGCGTAGTGATCCTCTCATCTATTTTGCCCCATGATTAACTTTGGAGAGGGCACTTTGTTACAACTGCATAATGAATATTATGTACAGTTCAAGAGCAAACATCTTCATCTTCACTTGATATTACATGACATTTAATCTTACTTAATTTTTAGTTGGTACTTGGTACTGTGGTACATTTATGGGAACCGCTTTGAGACTAAAATAATATTGAGAGAGTTACTTTACACTGTTTGTGTTCCAGTGCTCACCTGTATGCAGTTACTGTATGCCTAATCTAGCCCAGAGTTGTAGATGAGAGGCAGCTCTGTGTGCCTGGTTTAAATGCCCCGAGGCAGTGGAAGCAAAAGGAACAGAAGAATTTGTTGAGCCTAATCTGTGCTGCGTGAGGTGTGACATTACCAACCCCCCAACCCCCCACCGTCATACTCTCGTAATCTGCCGCTGCTGAAGTCCAGGAGTAGTGTGTGTTGAAGCTGGGGAGACTACGATGTGTGATGGTACTGTCATCTCTGCCCCAATCTTCCAGGGTGTTTGCTGTCTGCCAGGATCCTACTAATCCCTCTTCGGAATAATCCTGTCTCCACAACAACACGGAAATCACAAGCACAGTCAGCCAGGCAGGCAAGAAAAATGGACACCTTACCTGGAAACAGATTGACACCTGAGTTGTACACATGCTGACAAATAACAAACTGTGCGTGAGGCTGAAGACTACCTGCAGTTAGAATATAAATGACTCACTCACGTGGCCAGGATTGAGTTGGTGTCTGAAATCAGGTTCTTTTTTTAAACCCCGCGTTTAAGGAAGTCAACAATGCATTCAAGATTGCTGAGCCAAAGCAGAAAATATCCTTTCATACCACCTTTCTGTGTCTTCTCACAGATGTCAAAAAATGGAATCAGGCAAACCAGATGTTGCAAAAGAGGCTTTTTTTTACCCTCTACAATAGAACCCTTTTTTGCCTGCATTGCGTCTAGTATTTTAAGTAATCAGGTGCTTTGGTGCTTTTTGCAGACAAACCATTCTTCCCAAAGCCTACTGACAGTTTCAAAAGCAGGCTTTAAACAGGATATAAAACAATAATAGGATGTAGAATTAAAGTGTTTCCATTAAAAGCAGCGATAAAAGAGCCCATTATGAAACAAAGATAATGTTCATATTTTATTAATCTACTCAGGAATTCCTATTTGATTAAACACTGAATCAAAGCTTAATTAAGAATCACTGCCTTTAACACTCCCAGTGTAAGTGTATCTTTAAGGAACAACAGTAACCCCTACAATTTTGTAAAGGTTGATTGGCTTATATTATAATAACAGATTTATATCACACCGTTTTCATCACCTAAATACTACAATTATATATGTATTATATATTGTAATACATTTATAGTATTATCATATATAATAATACAATTGATTGCATTTCCACTGGTTGTTGTAAATTACCTCTGAAGCCGCAGATGACCTGGGGCAGTCCGACAACGATAGCCTGACCACCACACACACACACATGCAGTGTGGGTTAAGTGCCTTGCCCAAGGGCAAAACAACATGAGCTGAGTGGAGTGAGAATTGAACTGCCACCCGTCTGATGAATCAATAACTAGCTTTTTTTTTTTTTTTGTAGCACCACCTGTGCTTCTAAAAGTCAAAATTGTATTTCCAACTCCTGTGGATTACATATTTCCAGTTGGGTGACAGCTGCGAAGGTCAGTCAAGAAGAAAACGCAAAACTCTTATTTGAGATGCTTGCACACTGAGGAGCCTTGACCCAATTTCAATGAGTTTGCCAAAAGGACATACAGGTACTTAGTATGAGTGAGTGGTTGGGCATGCACATGAGCATTCAAAGACAACTGAAAGAGATGATAAAGTGACATCTTGTCTTGTCTACAATTGGACAGGTGGACCCAAAGGTCAAAGATGACAGGTTATTTAAGTGCAAGGATACGTAAGTAGAGACAAGCAGAGGAGTTATTAATCCACTTTAAGGGAGGCACATAAATGTTACCCAAAGGACACGTGAGAATGATGAGGTTGATAGAGGGGTCAGCGAGAGTGAATTGCAACACCCTATTGCTTCAACATTAAGGTCATAAGGCAGACCTTTGTAGAATCAGATTGTCAAGGATGAGAGGTGCCATGGGCAACGTTCAATAAAACATGAGAGCAATCTTCACACCAGGAGTAAAAGTGCTTAGCCGCTCAACTCACAAGCAGCCCAAACAGATTTCCCCTGTGAGCCAAAAGCATCATTCACCATGGCCCGCAATCCAAACTGCCATCAAATCGACAGCTGTCCCCAAAAATAGAGCTGGAAATTGGTCAAACTATTGGACAGTATCTGACCCCTGACAAAGCTTATCTAGTACAAGAGAGAGTATGGAGCTGAAATGATAGTGTCTGCCTCAGCTGCTCTTTCTGCCTCATTAGTTACCGATATTGGATAGGTTATCTCAGCTTACAGAACATTTTTTAGGTTGTGCCTGGCCTGCCGGATCCTAAATATGCTGCAGTGGAAAGGTTACATTTGTATAGGCATATCTCACCTGAAAAGCTCTTTTGGATTTGAAGATTAAATATTGGTCCGGTTGCTTGCCTATATATCAGAAGGTGTGTCAGAGTTGGCTACATCCTGAGATGCTTCCATTGCTGGAGGCTGGCTGCTCTAGGGCATGAAATAAGGAGACAGACGATAAGCTTATTCCTCACGCTCTGAGAAACACACAAAGCCCTGATGGAATGAATCATGACGGCCTTCTACCGAAACATTAGTATGTACACACCACAACATGAATCCATCATCGCCACAATATATGGACAACCTCTCATCTACATGACATGGTCACTAGTTTGAGCTTTATTATAGATGCACAATGTGTGCTGACCTTGATTAAAGGAGCCCTATTCTCCTAACTCAACTTCTCTAAGCTATCTACATTGTTATACTGTTTTTCTGTTTCTATTTAGTTTCCTTCACACATCGTATATGATGAGGCATTGACCTTCTCAGGAGCTCAAAATGCTTAACTTCACCTTTCTATACAGATGTGTGAAGAAAGCATTGGCTGTAGTTTCAGGTTTCAGTTTATTTGTCATATGCACATTCAACACGGGGTCAAAAAATGCAATGAAATGCTTTGGATCGGAAGAACCGTTAGACTCGCTAAGATAGTCATGAAGTACTTATAACATGCAATAATA
>JAVQKC010125294.1:0-41298 GCA_036025475.1 Philypnodon macrostomus
TTTTCCCGATGGGCAGTGTATCTTAGGAGCTGCAGCCTGCCCCCGACTAACTGGACCTTTGGCATTTTGATCTCTGCTATACCCCCAGTGGATTCTGATGTTGTGTCCCTGCTGGCAAGCCACTTCATCCACCCAGCCTCCAATGTGTGCAGTGTTGTCTAAATGTGTCAGTGAGATTGGTGTGTTTTATTTCACAAAGGCCATAGGCGTACTATGTTTGCCACTTCTCTGTCAGTCTGCCCCGAGACAACTGTGGCCTCCAAAGTGCAATGAATAAACAATCAAAAGTGAATGGACTGTAAATCAAAAGTGACCAGAAAGGCACTAAATAAAACCAATGCATTGTTATTAGTTATTTTACAGACGACTTGCAATCGCAGTTGCTTGTGCTAATGCTCTGTTGACTTCTGAAGATTGACTTGCCTCAGTCTGGAAACGGTACAGAATCTACTACTACTAAGAGTGTGTAGACTCAATTATTCAATTCCCCAAGTATACATTTTAAAACGGCGTCAAAATGTCCAACAACTTCACAAAGTCACACATTTTGAATTTCCACCCTCCTGCAGACCGCTCTACCACAAATGAAGAGCAGAATTTTGTCCTTTAACAACACAACATGATAAATCCCTGCTCTCTATTCTCATAGTATCTCACTTCCATTTGGCCTTTTAGTCAGTTCAATACAGAAACACACTTGATTAAATCTGTTGCATTGAAATCTCTAACTCATTAGCCTGAAGACTAAACAGCTTAGAGAGAATAGCAGAACAAAGAATTTCATGTTGATGTTTGAATCAAAGGAATTTTCCGCCTTTAAAATGCTAAAGACAAGAGGAAATCAGTTGTTAAAATAATAGGGGTGGTAGCTTTGCCTATTGCAGTTAAAGTAGTGTGAACATGGGATTGCAACATGTGCCATTCAATGAAAAAAATCTAATAGTGTAAATTAAAAAATAAATAAAAGCCAAATAAGTGTGTATATACTGTATATTTGAGTGCAGTGTTCCTTTGAAAACAAGTCTGTCATCTCACACTCCTACACAACATGCCTCTATAGTTAACAAAAAGATTGCTCTGCTGGTGTCAGGGTGGTTGATACTCAGCACTTTATCGTTATCTGTGAATTCTTTTTAGGGATTTACACCAACCACCAACATGTATAATTGGAATGGTAAATCAAAACTATGTCACTAGGCCTATCCAAGTGTCAGCCTTGTAACTAACTTGTACAATCAGTCTAAGGTGAGATTGCAGGTATAGACTCCAGTCCCATAACCTCCTGTAGAAAAAATTAATAGATGCATTTTTTTATTTACTTTGGGTACAGTAAGAATAATGAAATGAATGTAACATACAGCAGTTAAAGACTAATTATGCATTGCACGGCCCCATGGCTTTCTGAACCCGGGATTGTACACTAACCTATACATATGGGCTGTACATATCTGTGAAGTGTGCAGGCAACATTAGAGGTACACCATATAGCTGTATATAAATTGTGTTTCCACTGACCCAGAAACCTATAATCTCTTACTATATGATACAATATATGACATGTATTTTTAGGTGTTCTACATTAAAACTACAGAAGATTTCAGAAGTCCAATTTTGCTCAACAGAAAATGTGTTATATATACAGTTTAAAAATTAAAATAAATAATAATAATAATAATGACATTTTTGGCAGTAGGCAGTGTATGGTACAGGTTTGGGTGTCTCAAGAGCTGCTTTATTTGTTGGCTTCTTTCCCCTTTTTAATTGCAACTGTTAGCATCACAACCGTCTTCTCTGGTTTGTATTGTGATGGAGGACAAGAACTTCAAGAATGAGGGGTGAGGATATATACATAATTCCAAAAAACTACTATTTCATTTAGAGTTGTTTTGATGTTCCCATGCGTCACAATTAGGTGTGAGAGAACAGGTTGGTATTTATCAGAAAGTAAACTTTTGCTTCAGAGAAACCTTTCGCACTGAACCAATAGAGAGTGCACGGCAACTATCTGCTGCAGCTCTAGACGTGATGGTGTTTTTTTTCAAAAAGGGCTACCTCTGATATCTTTTTAATTAATATCTGCCTCCAGGCAAACTAGATGGATACAAACAGAAAAAGCTGTGCAGAATATAAATGGTCCGCAAAATCAGTATGGGGTAAAAAAAAATCCCTCTGTGGTCAAAATTAATTTGATTAAGCCCTTCTCAAATAAATAACCCAGAGAATAATTTAACCTGAATATTTTTGAATGGTTTTTGGACGTTTAAGAGCACTGCCGTTTTTATTGCATTAATTTGAAGACAGCGTGTGTATTTCAAAACAACACTATTCTCACGGCTCTCCGTCAAAACACTTTCAATTAATAAGTCACGAATGTTTCTTTCTCCAATTAGGATAAGGCTTCACTTGATGGGTATTTCGAGGAGCCTGTGTTTTGGCAAATTACCAAAGTCAATTTAAAGGAGGCACTCTGCAGATGGTTTCACGAGAGTCCCTGACTAGACATCACTAGATGGATTCCAATTGTCTGTCTGACTGAAATACCTTATGATATATACATAATGGTGTATCATGGGCTTTTATGGTTTGACATTTTGTATTGGAAAACACTAAGGATCCCATAAAATCTAATACAGACATGTCATTTAGCTCTCTACAGTTTGTCTACAAGTGAGAGCTCAGTTGAGTTGCGCTCAGAGATGCTGTAAGAGTGGTGTGGCTGCCATATCTCTGACAGTCTGCCCCTGCAGGACAGCTGTGGCTACATATGTACAGTGAATGAATACTGCATTCATTTGCAATGTTCCATGGGTGCCTTTGCTATATATAACTCTACAAGATGTGTGAGTGAAGTGCAATGTGAAGTTGCAATGCTGGGCATCTACCACCTAAATGTGAAACACAATATCAGCAAATGAACATGATGAATGAATCACATATTTCTACACATATAGGCCAGTGTTGAATAAACCTTATTGGCCTCTGAATACATATACTTACACACAGTATACATTAAATAGTTAGTATATCTATTAAAGGATGGGATGCAACATGTTATCTGTGGAGCAGCATTACTTTTACATCATTTAAGGACCAGCCTTTAATTGCCCTGGGGTATTTGCAAACAAGTGCAGTATCTTTTTTGTGGCAAGAACGTGAATCAATGGGATGACTGCAGAATCTTTTACCCAAAGCCAATTTGAAATTACTGTGCTCTAGTGAAGTTTGTGTGTTTTTGTCAAATTGTGTTTTTAAACACATGTATCACCAAAAAAAGAAAAAGCCAATTCAGATTTTTTTCCAAAAGTAGCCTGGCACAGCGCTAGTAAACAATGCAATCCTATTTGACAAGGCAAAATTGGCCGCCTCTGCACTTGAGAGAACATATTGCAAGGTTATCTCTTGGGAGAGAAGAAATGAAAGCCATGACTAGCCATTCCTTAAGCAACTCACACGAAATGAGGAGCAAACATTATTAGTAATTGCTTTTTTATTTGATCTTTTCATAATTTTTTTGATAGATCACAATGAACACAGCCTTTAGACAATAGCAGTTGAAATAATCCATACAAATGAATGTCTCTGGTGGCTTGACCAGTCTTGACCAGTCACCTATTGTAGCGTGGAGCCCGTGGGGGCCCGTGGGGGTGGGCTTGGAGGGTGAGAAGATAGACACAGACAAACATTGGGTGCTTTTTCTGTTTGAACCAAACAGCATGTCATTACTGTGTGGGCTTAAAAAGCAGTTAGTTGTGGCTGTCTGTGTGCACCTGCATCAGTCAGAGAGTCACATTCAACAAGGCCCTTAATATGTTGAGGGCTGAGAACCTAAAGGCCATTATGCCATTTCCAAATATGAACCCATTTTTAGAGAGAGGGTTTAAGTTTTTGATCAATAACTCTAAACTGAAAATAATATTTCTGTGATATTTTGGCAGTAAAGATTTCATTTGATAAAAATAACTGTCCCAAAATTAAACATATGCCTTTTCGATTTTTAGCCCTCAGTGTGGTACCAACAGTCTCGAGTGGGCAAAAAAAAACACTCTCTGCTTGAGTAATGCACTGCCAGTATATGATGCCAGCACTGTGTAATTAGACAATAATGAGAGGCCTTGCATTGAGCTCAAACTCCAACTATGTTCTGACCTTAGCGATAGCCTCTGCTCTATTAGACAGCAAATAGCCTGAGAGGGGGGCCATGGCTTTTGAAGAGAATACCTTCCATTGGTCCCAGCTCATTTCCTGCCCACACATTTGAATGCAGAAAGTGTGCTGGGCCCAGGGGAGCACCATTAGAGGGGACAGGACTGTTAAAGTGCCAAGAATCAAGGGACAACTTTGTCTCTTCATGTTTTGAATCAATGCCCACATAAACAGACAGCATAGCAAGTATAAGCTTTAGCACAGTGGTTCTCAAACTGTTCATATGATGTACCACTTCTCAAAATATTTCTCTGTGCAAGTACCCTTTGTTTAACTAAAATGAGACAATACCCAGGGCTAGAGCAAACCTAAACCAAGTCTAGACAGGGTCTAAACATGGTACACACTAGAATTACTCTAAATCAGGTCAAATTAAACTCTGTTACCAAGCAGTGACACCAGTAACAGTTTGAGAAACACTGGTATAGTATGCATAAGGAAAAGCAATAGTATACAATGAGGGCATGGAGGAGGAGATAAGGAGACTTTGAAGCCTATGCTCAATGATATAGAAACATAAAATAATGCAGAAAGAGTAGCATGGGAGGGTCACATTTTTCTGGGAGATGCTGTTCTACTTTAAGCTATTACCTTTAAGGAGCAATGCATTTATATGAAAGGCAGTGAGATGCTTAAGTGCCTGTCTGTGTAAAAGTGTGTGTGCATTTTGTTGGGATCACAGTTGCAGTGCTAACTTTGAACAGCACATTTAAAAAGGTATGCTCCATTTGCGTGAAGTGACTTCCGAATGCGCTTGATTTATCTATATATTTTCAGAGGTAGCGGCAACAGCAAATGCTACGTACTGAAATAGCTTCAAGATTTTCCTCTGCGAAATCCTGTACGCATTCTTTAAATAAATAATAAAAACACATCTCCCACAAAATAGTATAAACTAAAACCAAATACTTTAGAAATGTTTTATGGCTCCTGGGAGGGTGAAAAAATAAATACAAATGTGAAAAGCAGGTGTACGAGACAAAATGTATAAAGCAAAAAGACACAAACGCTAATTGTATTCATTATGTATACTGAAAAAAACAATGCTATGGAGCATCAGAAGTCACTGTACCCTCTAAATGATATACAATTTGTGATTGTGGTCACATATCTATAGTCTATTAACCTACTGTTCTGCTTAATTGACCATCAGAGTCTTAGAAAAAGCTGATAGCGGCCGAAATGCGCCAAGATTCTCAAAAATAAACGTCTGTATAATATTTATTTTAGAAAGCCTGAATGTGAAGACACTTGCTTTTTATAAACAATTTTTACCTAAACAGCTAAACATCAAATCCAAAGTAAAGTCTGGTATTTTCTTATGCAAAACGTCAGAGCGGTAACATGTTTTTAGAAGGGGTACATACATAAACAATACATACTGGTGGAAAAAAAGAACCTCTTTTGGTCCATATTAGAAAATGCACATTCCGGTGGACCAGGGCTTTAGAAGCAGTCAGAAGCTCCACACATACAACAAGCTCTCCGCAGAGACAGTAAGGCAGTTTGATGATCACCAAGGAAACCACTCCACTTTCCATATGGCAGGTTTCTTTTTTGGAAAGAAAGTTGAAGAAAAAAAAATATGAACACAAAATACGCATACTAGTTATTGTTAAAGAAAATAGCTGCCCTGCAAAAATTTGCTCAGTACAAATTTTCAAACGTCATCTGGTTGTTGCTTTTGTTGTTGATTTGAATTATATTTTCGATCAGCTGGCTCATTTAGCTTCAAACAGTTATTGTATTGGATCCAGCTGGATCTTAGGGTAAAAAGAGGCAACATCTCAAAAGCACTGAAGCCAGCCTGCAACGATGCAGAATAGAAGAAGAAAGGAACACCAATGAAAACCCAAACTAAAGCAAACTCACAGAGTTCGACAGCTACTAAGGCAACTTTTGCCAAATACAATATAAGCCCATGTATATTGCAACACAACTATATATTAATTTAATAAAATACACGATATAGCTTTTGTACACATAACAATTTGGCTCAAATGCACAGAAATTGCAGTAAAATCAATAAAAATATGTAAATTTCATGTAAACACATCTAAATTGGATACATTTACACATATAATGATAGTATGTATAGCGATAATGTGAAGGGACATTTTCTTGTTTATGCATGTTTTTGGATAGTTGTACTTGAAACAGTGGCAGTGCCCTTTGCAGTTTGATAAGTTAGTATGCCGCTCTCAGAATTTTCTTGAGGACACTTTTTGCTGAGATTCCTCACATATTTTCTAAAAAAAAATGTATAAATATTGTGTTAATATTTAGACACTATACATGGATTGGTACATACAAGTCATCTATATCACTGTATAGATAGCATCTTTTCACAGTTGAGGAAATATGTCCCTTTTTATACAATATGTGATTGCCTTAAGGCAGCGTCACACACATGATACTCACTGTACACAAGAAAGTTGAAGCTGATGATGGACATGTAGACAACACACAGATGGCCAGTGTATGGTTAGTGTGTGTGTTTGGGGCATAAGTCCATGTGGTGCACAAAGTGTCAAATTAGTGTGTCTTGAGTGCGACACAGAAGTCACAACATGAATGTTTAAATAGAGGCGTGAGACGGACACAGCTTACACATGTGACTACAAATGACTGGTGAGACATGGTTACTGTTACAAGTCTCCATCTGTGGAGCATGAAGCCCCTACAACCTTAGGTCCATACCAAACCTGTACAGCCCCTGCCTTATTACCCCCTCCCAACACACAAGATCCAACTCAAAACAACATCGACAAGAAAACAAAAGGTTCTTTGTCCCTTCATCTTTCACTGTCCCAAAAACATTTGAAATTTTCTGGTTTCACATCGATTGTCATGTCTGACCATAAATGTCCTTTTTCACCGTCTATGGCCATTACACACAACAAAAACCCACCTACACATACTTATGTAGGATTTCACGAGAGACCATGAACAACACACTTATATGAGCTGGTGGGCACTTGGATAATAGAGGTGCCAGAGGCATAAAGCCTCTGCCATTAGTTAAAGAATCAAACAAAAAGAGTTTATAAATTCAGCAGGAAATCACATTGTTTGTTACATGGTCCTTTAATTCTTGGTAAGGATCATTAACACCAAAAGTGGTGCTAAGAGACTGAAGTTATAAATGTTCCCACTGTCCAGTCAATGTCAGTAGTTTTCAACAAATACAGTAAAAAGAGCTTCTAGTACAGGAGCCGGTGTTTGTAATTTGTTTTGGCTTCACAGTTCCTGGAAAAGGACTCTATTCCTTCTCAGTGTTTAGCATTGGTTCAGTCTGTGGTGTCACTTCCTGAGTGTGCCTGTGGCTTCACTTCCTCTGCAGTCTTGCAATAGTTTGTCGATGTCCCGGACCACCTGGTCAGCATCCATCCCCTCACGGCTGACATCAGCCTCCCCGTGCTCCAGGGCCCTCTCGATTTCACCTGTCGTCTCTTGACTAATCCTGGAGCGGGCCTCGGCTAGCACCTTGGCCACTGGCTCTGATGGCAAGGGTGGGTAGACACCCTGGTCTCTGGTCTGTTTGGTTGGGGATAAGTACTGTCCATCGGGCGGTCCATAGAGACCAGAGCAGGTAGCAGGAGGAGGCTTGCCTTCAGCCCCATCAGCTGGGCTTTTCACAGAGGCACAAGATGCCATGGTAGAGCAGCCTTTTGTGGGACTGTTGGACGCTGAGGGCACCTCTTGGAGCAGGGGGCTAAGGGCACGTTTTGCCTTCAAGTAGGGCTTGACATTGGCCACAAGGATGGTGTGGTCTCGCCTCTCTTTACCAAAAGTACAGAAAGTTTTTTTGCCATTGGGGTTGACAGACTCATAGGACTCTGTTTCAGGCACAGTCTCCATGCCTGCTGGCACAAACATGTTGTTTCGGTAGTCCACGCCCTCCGCCTGGTTTCCTCCGGCTGGGAACTTGGGCATCCAGCAGCGGTCTGAGTGGCCCAGTACTCGGCACTCGTCTGTGCAGTTCACACAGTCTTCATCTGCAACACAAGAAAGAGAAAAAAGGAATAGTTAGATGTGTATGCACAACACAGCCATATCTTGCTGTGAAGGAAATATTATCATAGGCTCATTACAAAATAAACTTTACAAAGAGTTTTGCTCCACCGAGGGGGCCACTGGAGCCAGAGCTAATCATACATGTGAACACACAGCACTAAATGAGGATATCCTGTTGTGAACACACACAAATGTATGCACGTCCACACAGACACCTTTCTCAGGGACAGGGGGACACCTGCTAGCATCCTCCAAAGCTCTGATCAAGAGGATGGCACTGCATACAGAAGGATAGGGGGAGAGAGAGAAAAACAACAACAGTTGAGGTTTGGCAAAGGCATAGTGGCGTTATCATAAATTCATGTCAGTGTGCTTTGAAGCCATCCCCAGACGTGGAGGCTGTGCCAAACGGCTTGTGCTTCTTGCCTGTGTGTGAGTCTGTGCCTGTCTATTTGTGCACCCACTGTTGTTGCTGTGTGTTTGCGTGTGTTGATGTGTGAGCGTGTTCCCCATCTTTCATCTATTCAGAGAAAAGCACGCTGGCTGATTATGGGAGTGTTCGTGCCTATGTTGAGCTGATCCAGGACCCCCCTCTCCCCCCACCCCTCCCTGGGTGTGAAGTGAGAAAATAAAACAAAAATAAGCATTTGCTGTCCCACAAATATAATCCTTTTATTGGCTGAGAAGAATCAAATCACCACACAGAATCATATGAGGATAATGCTACTAGAAAACATGTCAAACTGGTTAAATTCAGGTGGACCTATTTATGTATAGCATCACATCCCTCCATATTTCTACTTCTCCATTTGCCCATGCTGCTTCTACAGGGAATGGCAACCAATCACTCCATTTGGTAACGTGAGATTCTTCGACAAGGCACAGGCTAAATATTGAAACGCTCTAACACATCAGCATTTCATCTCTCCCTGCAGTCAATTCCAAAATGTGGCTTGCACAGACTTCTGAACAAATGGTAGAAGCATTGCAGACTGCTTTGCATATTGGTTTTAAGATATGTGATGTATCTTCTCCATTTGTGCTGGCAAGTGCACTAGACTACACTTTTCTTGACTTTGATCAACACAAAACACACACACACACAGTCTCAGAGTGTTAAGTGAAGTTTCTGTTGGTATGTTAAAATAAACAGTGCAGAGGCCAATATCAAGTAAAACAACAGCTTCATGAATGTTTTTAATGGGTATGCCTTTGTCAGCTTTCAAATTTAATGAATGGCAAGGTCTAGTGAAATCAAAGCAGCTTACATATATGTTTTAATCACATCCTGGGCATGTGAGAAGGGCAATTAGATGCACAACACAGAACGATCGATGTGCCTCTTCACCTCCACGTCACCTTCTCCGGTACATCAGGGGAAAAAGTGCTTCAAGCAGGAGGAAGGAATTCAAGGTGTTTTCATATTAGTTTAGTCCAATCATTGAAAAGTGTACAAAAGAAAGGCCTTTCTGAGATCCACCAATAACACTCACACATTCATACTTAGGCAAGGAGGATGACGTGTCTTGCCAAAGGACACAATGTATGTAAGCACTGGTTGGAGCTGGAATCGAAGTGCCAACTCCTCGGTTAATAAACAATAGCTCTACCACCTGGGCCACTGCCGTCCCAGGAGGAAATTTCTAAAGCTAATGTTAACTCATGTGGCACACTGGGAAATTGAGCATTCATTAATTTAAAATAGTTTTTAATTGAATGTAGTTGTGTGAACTGTGTTTTGTTGTCATGCCCAAAACTTTTTTACTAAAAATGTTGAAAAGAACAGCCTAGAAACTACATCTGCATACCAACTCTAATGGTCAAATAAATGTGTATAGACAACACCGCTGCCGCTGAGAGCTGTAAAGCGAGCCCATCATTTCCATTACTGGACGCCTGCAAGAGAGTGCTGCTGCTTTAAAGACCACAAACTCGGAGGGCTAATACAATCTTCCGATGATGCGAATGAGCACAGAGTGGATTCACTTGAGTGCACTTGGCCGGGCCCGTCTTTTGCCATGGTGTGGGTCAGCGGCCCCTAGATTCCTGAGAGACTGCCCTCCTAAGCTGCGGAGATGAGCTTAACACTTCACAAATGTTTGAAGCCAAACAGTGTCGGCAAAGAGATGCTGACATTTCCCGTGTCGAGGCAGCCAGCCGCAGATGAAATAAGGTGAGTTGAAGAGTGCAGACCGTGGACCAGTTTGAGATGGAACATGTTTAAATGGCGCACGGGTGAGAGAATCCATCTTGACTGAGAAAAAAAAAATGAATTTGGATGCGTTTGTGTGAGTGATTGGAGGAGGGAAAATACCAACAACGAGATGCAGGTCAACAGTTCGGCACAAGATTTGTACATAAATAACGCAGTGAACAGAGTATGTATCACTATAATCCCGGCATAGACAAATGTTTACCTGTGTTGTACGCTGGAGTGACTGAGACAAGTGAAGCATTGCCCTATAAAGTCAATATCAACAGAACCAGTGCATGAACTTTGGAACAGGGGTGTTTTTTGTGTCTGTACACCATTCCAGATTAGAGTACCACAATATATGGCAAGAAAATTATTATATTTTACCACCTAGCACAAATTTACAATGTCTGAAGTATCTGAATAACATACTTCAGATATACATGTTTTATGTAATCCAAATTTAGTACTACATTTAAGACTGGTAAAGACTTAGACTGTGTTTAGTAAATTTTGATTTCGTGAGACCAGGGTTTTGTATCTGATAACAATGGTTAATAAAGTCTTAACCTAAATTAAAGGTCACCAAATACCACCAACTGTACCAGCCCTATTGAATATGGTAACTGAATATGGTAACTGTGCAGTACATACGATACAGTAAAACTATAGCTGGCTATAGCTTAACTTGACAATACAAAATATCCCTTTAATAGATCATGAGAAGTAAGCCCACAGATGGCTACAACATCCTTAGAAATTAACAACCATTATCAATGACATTAATTGAAAACTAAGATTTTCTATTACTACATGAAGTAAAATTGTGTTTCTAATGTGAAAAAATACATTCTTATTAACACTAAATGTAACCAGTCTTAAGAGCCATACCGCACTACTCATTTTCTCGACTCTGCAATGCACACATGCATACCAGACACAGGCAATTAAACAGGCCTCTACAATGTCTTCATGCATTCAGAGGTGATTGTCCATTCATCGTGTACATATTAAAGCATAAATAATCCATGCAGACATATTTCCCTCTGTTTAGTCTCTGATAGATTATTCATGTCTCAGCTGCACGTTCAACCTTGAGGCGTTCCCTCATATCTATGGCTAACAATATGACATGTGAGAGCAGGGGTGACATTCATCCTACACTGCCCCGCCATGCCCCACCCCCACTTCACCAGCAACAGCTCAACGATAGTATTGGCAGCGCAAGCCTTCACCAAGGACAGATTTTCTAGTCGTGATTTCACTATAGAGACATGCTAAGTTGTTCTCCCTCTCTTCTGAACACAGCGCTAATGTACAGTCATGTCGTCTCTGCCCTGCGTGCGGTCCGAGATAAATTACACTGATAAAGATCTGCATTTTGAAAGATATCATTAGGAGGGACCAAAAAAAAAGGTGCTGTGAAATTTTTACAATCCTGCTGGTTCTCATCAATCAAAACTCTGTGTTATTTTAGAAATCGTTGCTTCAAAACACTATACATTAACCGCAGAGCTTCGGGACAATTTAGAGGTCATTACTCATTCTGGCCACAGTCACACATTGGTGGTGGTAAGATAAATATGTAGCCACAGATGCCATAGGGCAGACTGATGGAGACGTGGCTGCCATGTCTTAACTATCAAAGACAACGCCACACTCACACATTCATAGAGAGGTAAAGTGCATGGGTGAAGTCTCGCCCAAGGACACAAACTCAGTATGAAATGATCAGATGTTGAACTACCAACTTTCTGATGAGTGTGAAACCCACCATATTTCATTAGTAAGTCTTCAGAACAACTGATTCACACATTATGGCATAGTCATAACGGCAACCAAGATAACACAGGCTCTGGTGTGAATTGAGACAAGAATGACCCATCACCAAAACAAAAAGAGACTTTAATTTACTAGTGGGCTCCACAGGTCAGGAGGCAGGGTCTGGACGTTTGAATCAATGCTCTTCCATTGTAGATACTTGACTTAAATCTTCCTGATTGGAATCAGATTTTTATTACACCCCACTAGCTGTATTCCTACTTAAAAATCTAATTAAGTCCATTATTTTGTATGTGAGCTGAGTTGTTTGAGCAGCAGCAGTGAACAGTGCTATCTTATAACTTTGGCAGGGTTAATAGCCTTGCTTGAGGGCAGAATTCAGCAATCAGTACATTAGATAGCTCAACCATGGGGCTTGTCAATTGTCTTTACTGCGAGGAGCATATACAGTTAAAAGCCACTCCAAGATATCTGAAAGAAATTGCAAAAAAGAACATCAAATAGCAAAACCTGCAATTTCAGAAACATCCTTGATCCTACAAAATCACAGGAAGTTTAGCTAAAAATAAACAACCAGCTGAGGAGACTGTTGCAAGAAAAATCAAAAATGACTTTCTAACCTGTTTTTCAATTGTTTTTCAATAAGCTACTTTATCCAGAAATCACCTGCCCGTATGTATAAAAGTAAGTGTGGAAATCTCAGTGGACTATGTAAACACTTGATAAAGACTTTAAAGGAGCAGGGCTTCTAAAATCTTCAGTCAAGAGTCAAGCTGTTAGGATAGTACAAAGTCTATAATTATAAAATATGAATGATCTTCAAATGCAGACAAAAAGAACTGTAGAGGGTCTTTCTTCATATTAAAATCAATAGTGTTTTTACTACTTGTGCTGTGCCGCTTGGTCTCTTTTAGTGATGCTTAACCAGAACACACCATAAAGAAGCAAAAACTATTACCAGGGTCTTTAAATGTACATTTGAGAAATCTTGTAGCTCAAATAATCATAGCTGGTACAGAAGAAAAGACCAAAAAAAGCAATTCTACCCATTTAACCCAAGATACTTCAGCATCTGACAACAGAGGTGATCCTTCGACTGATAATACCCTTAATCCCTGGCTAAATTAAACAAATGCCCCGTGTCTTCTGTCCTGAACAAAATCTTTGAGATATTAAAGACGTACTTAACAATGGCTTCAGGCCAGGAAGTTCAAACAACAGTGTATGGATGGACATGGGTTGGCCTCATTAAGTAACCAGTGGTGTGGTTGCACTTCCTAGTAATGTTGACGTATGTCTTATGGTAAATCAGTCATAAACGATTTGTTAATCTGTTAATAAACAGACCCACAGACAATGTGTTGCATGAACTGAATGGGATTGGCTGTTTTTTCTCATTATTATCTTATTAGGCTACTGAACTGGTGTACCTAATAAAGTGGAAAGTGAATGTATTTAGTATGAAGTTCCATTGCAAGTATTGTGTCATTGCCAAACCTTGTAGCTTCATCATACAGTGTAGAAACATATGCGTGAGGCTGTGGGAAGCATCCCTACCTAAACCTGTTTGTATAGCAGCCTGCTGGTTTATCACAGTGTCATAAACCACAGTGTGATTTCCCTAAACAGCCCCTTTTCCCTGCAGACACCTGCCCCACTGGCCCTACATGCCCATCCCTCCTCGCTTCATCTCCCAGGCCTGTGATTAATGTCCCTCTGTCACACACTATGCTGCAATGGAGGGGAGGAGAAGGGAGGTTACTGTAAAACTACTGAGAATCTCAACTAGGAATCAACGATGTGAATCCCTGTACTCAAGAGAAACAAAGCTGTGACCATATATAGCATTTATTTCACCTGTGTTGTCACCAGAGACTGTGATAAGTGATTAGAGAGGCAAAAAAACAAAGCTGAACACTATATGATTTTCCTGTTGTTATTATGTGCAATGTTCAATGACCCATCCAGATCTAACGCACAAACATATGGTCAAAACAAGTGTAAAGTAGTAATTTACAGTATAAATAATCTTACTTACTTTTCAATGTTGTTTTTGGAGACATGCTTTACGTATCAACACTGAATATAAGTGATTGATATTGATTTGGTTTCTTTTCTTTAGTTTCTTATGTAGGCTTGGGACAGGCAAAAGGGATACACAAGCTTGTGCTCTCCTGTGGTTAAATTGTAGATTAGATTGACGCATATATTATATTCATTCATATTTTTCATCGTATTCCCTTTAGGAGCCACTGGTGCCTGGTGCCAATCCCAGTAACGGGTCTGAGTACACCCACACATTAATTTAGTAATTTAGCATTTACTGGATTCTCCAAAAGCATGCATGTCTTCCATGGATTGAAGCCACGGTATTCAGAGAGAATCAGAAGACATGCGGACACATATAATATTATGAATTTACATAATATTATTGACTAAGTGTGGATTGTGAAAACACTGCTTTCATAGAAAGAGCATTGTTCCATTCTTGTGAGAGCCCACAGCCCGCCCATGTTGACAGGAGGAATGGCAGCTGACAAATCACACAGAGCATCTGCGACAGACCACGTGTGCACCTGTTCACCTGAGGGACCCGTGGAGCCCAGTGCAGATCTGTGTGTTGAGTTTTTAATTTCCTCGCCTGCCGCTAAACTCGGCTGATAACCCCCACCTACTGCTCTCAGCCAATCAGGGCATCTAAATATTTGAACTGTGGAGCGAGCTGAGAGAGTCTCCACCGAGGCTGAAGCTAATGTTTAGTAAATATGAGGAAAGTCTGGGTCTCTGAACGGTTTGCATGAAAAATGAGAGATGACTTGAATTAAGCAATACATTTTGTCAGTTCATTTATTCAGCTCCATAAAGTGAATCGAATATTTACTTCACCAATATGTTGTGTTCATGTTATAGAACACAATGTACTATTCTAAAACTATATCAGAAACTCAGATGGAGGGCAGAAGCCAGAATTACACTATTACACAGAAATACACAATAACTCTAGTCTATATGATCTGATATCTATGATATCATAGTCTATATGAAGTTCATTTGCACTGATAACTGAAACTTTGAAATGTATGCCAGTTTTTGTTTTTCACGTCGATTGGATCCAGAAATTGCAGATATGACGACATTAAAATACCTGCAATTTCACACTTCGGGAGTTGATTCATCCATATCTTTTTTGTCATCATTCTCACAGTAAAGGCCTATAAAACAGTGGCATAACAATCTATAGATCAACTAAAGAGAAATATGGATGACTTGTTGCACAGAGCTCTTATGATGAACATTGCTCGAGTGTATTATATTGCATCAGATATTGTTATGATTCTAAATGAGAACCGTGCTGGGAGTGAGTCGTTCCCTACAGTTGGCAACTTTGTTTAGTCAACATTTCTGTGTGATTGCAATACACTGGCTTCTCAACAAAACTGCTGCTGCGAGGTGTTTTTGTTTTTTACTGTGATAGCACCGCCTCTTTTTTCCCCCAAGTTGTAGAGTATATAAGTCCTATGAAGTCCTTTTATATGATAATACTGAGGCCCATTTATAATACAAAAAAAAAATCAAGGCCCTCACTTGGTTTACAAACATTTATGAAGCCTTTACTTCATTTTGGATAGGAGTAGTTAAAACCATACCAATGCGTGTTGGCTTGTGCCTTCTTCAGGGTGTGAACGCAGACGAAGGGGGTAACAATACAATACATTCCTGACGAGTTTACTATTAAAGGGTCTACCATGCTATAATGATGTTTCCTTGCCTAAAACATACCCAGTTTGAGGTAAAGCAACCACACATTTCTACTATACTTTTTGGGGGCAGAGAAAAAGCAATGAATACCAAAGGGTTGATTTAAAGCTCCTTTAAAGGATGTCTTTCTCGAGAAGCAAGGCATGTATAGTGTCTTTGTTTTTCCCGATGTATTCAAATACACTTGTGATTATATTCTAAGAGGCTAGTTAACAGAACAATTAAATCTAAACTAAGTGTTTGCGGTCAGGGTAATTTAGTCTGCATTGTTTGCAACTGCGGGTGGCTTAGCACAATATGAAGTCTCCCTCTCTCCAGTGTAATAGCTTTTATCGCAGTGGGAGGTTTGAGAATACTGATGCATAGCCGGTAATACTTGGCAGCAGCAGTGGGGGTACCCAGTGGCTAGCGATACCGAGACTGAATCAAGGACATATATATCTCAGGATCAAACACGTCCTCTCTTCAGGCGTTCCTCTCACAAACCACACGGCCCCTCCATCAACTAATGCTGGCTAAGTCGTTCAAAGACGACCCAGAGGATTGAGTATTTATGCAAGGCGATAGGAGGATGGAATAAGACACGAGAAGGCAGGAAGAGACTAAGCTCATTTTCAAACAAAACAAAAACAAAAGCCCAATCAATGATGAGCCAGTGTTTGTGTACTGTGGGCAGGTGGAGAGGGCGGTTTGAAGTGAGGGGGACTTTCTCAAACAAGAATTTGCCTCTCACTTAAGGGAGTGTCAAAAAGCGGGGAATGTATGTGATGGCTGCATTCTCTAAGCTGTAGTTGTTTTTTTAAGGTAATTTTTAACACAATAAAAAGCATTTGTGCCATCAAAGCATATTTAGAAGGAAGTCACTACATTAGTCATACACTAGGGGTGGTATGCCACCTTTGTAGCCACAGCTTCCCGAGGGCAGACTGATAAAGAGTTCACAATTGGAGCTTCCAGTCAGTGGATAACATACACTAACACTTGAGCTTGGAACATGCAACACAATAGTAAAAAAAAATGTATAATAATAATTGAATAGTTTGCTCCATAACACAACATTGAAACGTTTGAATTGTTGTTCCTCTCATAAAAGTACTCACTACATGGTTGTCGGGACATCATTGACAGCTGTGCAGCCTGCTGTATTCTTCATTATCAAAGGAAAGCTTCAGTGAGCTTTAATTATTATTTGAGAGCAGCCTTGAAAACACTATGTGAGAAAAAAACTCCTCCATGGTTATCTGACGACATCCGGTCACTGTCATGGGAAACTACCTAAGGCCCGAAAGTGCTGACTACAGGTCGATTTGTGTTTACTCTTAACCAAATCGTGTCATGGGTGACAGTGTTTCACATGAACTTCCCACTCCTGAGCAAAACTATTTTGTATTCAGGTATTTTTGTTAAAGGGTTGAACAAAAGTAGCATTTGGAAAAGGGCAGCGTAAAGGCTGACAGTGGGAAAAAGCACTTAATAAATATTGCAAGGTCAGTCAAGGATGATCTTTGTTCTACCTAATAAAATACCTGAAACTACTTTCTAACTCGTGACATAAGCCTTTGTAAAATTAACGTTTCCTCCGGCTATAGAGCAGCGCATGGCTTCACTTTTTCTGGTAGAGCGAATGCAGCAGGTTAAGCCACAGGCATGCTGATAGACAGAGATGTTTGGGAGGTAGCTGTCATGTTGCATACAAAATAATTAACAAGAAACTCCACACAACTCTAAAATATAATGATGCAGGCACATATATGAATTGGAATGTGGTTTTAAGCCAAAAAATGTTATGTGTTTTAATATACAAATGAATCTGAACATCATTATACAGTATAATGAAAATATGCAATAACTGTGTGGCATATCGATGGACAGCGATATGATGCAATTTCTTCATAGCTTATTTGATTAGTTCAATTGAATTTGTGCAAAAAGTCTCTGGATTTAGTCAAAACTAATGGCTATAAACCTTCAAATGAAAAAAGGATATTTCAAATATGGAGCTTTCTGCCATGATAAGTTGTTTCCATGAGTAATCCTGGCTGTAAGCGAATATAAACTGCACCACATTATCTACACAAACAGCAAATAGGTGCTGATACTTGTTATTGTTTGCATTGGCTGCAGTAATGAAGTGGACATGGTTAACAGAGGGAAAGATGACCTTTAAGGACATGCACCTGGTCTGAGATTGAAAAAAGATATGGTCCCTTTAACCATAGTCATATGGTTAAGATCAAGGCATAGTCAGTTGTAAATGTTAACAATGTTAAGCTGTCGTATATCTAAGGCAATGTAAAATCACAACCCTTGTTAGTCTTTGTCTTTGTGAAGTTGCCACAATGCTAAAATGACCACAGCACCATGGGTCAAGTGGATTTATTTACCTGAAAAGAGAAATAAAGTTAGGCAAAAAAAGAGTGAGAAGAAGACAAAAAGGAGACTTATTAGAAGATGAGGCGAGAAGTGTGGTGAATCGTGCCTAATCCTGCGTTCACGCTAAGCCTGTGTAATTAGGACATGGGGGACTGCACCATGACGGAGGGGGATGCTTCTGGCCTGCCTTGCATTTGATTTTTTCTATTTTTGTTCATTTTTAATCTTTAGTTGAAGTTTGTGGCAGTTTGTATTCTAAATACAGCGTAAGTACATCACAGCGTGTTCCCTCGTATATAACACAACAAATAGACTTTGCGTATAGTGTATGTATGCATTACATTTGCAGACACGAACGGGCTGGTGCTTGCTGTGTGCCAGTCTCAGAATATACGTTTTTTTTTTTGTAGGAATCAAATGTGCTGTTTTGATTTCTCAACGCTTCTACGAGCACACAGCAAACAAGCCCAGCATGTCGGAGGGATGTCTGTTTGTGCAGCGCCTTAGTGCAGAGCTCACAGACATGAAGCCAGAGACCAGAACGGTTGATCAGGGTCCTTCTGTCCACTATTAGCCCTAATCTACTTCCTTCACCAGTGGACAGTAATAACAGATCTCCATTTAGTGTATAGAAAACAAAACAAAATGCTGGACAGACACTTTATATTGTGATCGTGTGTGAGAAGCTGTAGCCAGGGCCAGACTCCCAGACATGATTGACATACCCTGCCCGTTGGCCTCTCAAGCACATTCATGATTTCAGGCCAGGTGGGTGATGTATGAAGTATGAAACTGCTGCAACGAGAATCAAACTGCTGGGTGACCTATTCAACTATCTAAGCTAAAGCTACCCCGAAAAAAAACAACCACATTGTCTTAAAACTGACTTACTTTCAAAAAACATGAGAGATGTGTGAAAGGAGAAAACCATGGAGGGAACTAAATATAGTATGGAACGGGTGGGGGCAGAGTATTTAAAAAAATGAAGCCAAGTGAACCAACTCATTACAAAAATTCTGCCTCCAACGAAGGGGAAAACGGGCTTAACGCACCCCATTAAGGAAGAATGAAGAAGAGCCTTTTGTTGCTAATTCACAAAGGGTCGTCTTTTGAAGTGCCTCTTTCCTCTTGCCTTTATTATTATTTTTTTACATTTTAACCACTCTAATGATACAATTTCCAACACTCCAGATCTGAAGAATCTTTTCATAAAAAAATTATTGGATTTGGGGAGAACGAGCTGCCGTGGACTTTTGCCCTAAACCGGGGATAAACACATCATAGTGTCATTATTTTTATTATTTAGACTTCATTCAGACAACCCATACAATAACAAGATCTACAAGACATCACATAGCTCTGTCATATTCGAATGAAATTACTGTGTTTTGAACAAAAGGATTAGAACAACTCAGGGTGTCAAGTCTTTGTGAAAGTAATCATCCTCATGTGCAGTGTTTGAGCTGGATTAGGGGAAGTACTCCTGAATCTCTGTCTCCATAGAAATAACACTAATACAACCACAGTGTAGAACATAACAATATGTGGCTGTTGATCTTAATCTGTGAGATATAGAACAATGGAGTCAGATAAAAAAAATGACTTGGTGATAATGATGAGACAGTAGTCGAATTTGAAACTAAAGTATTTTGGTAATTTTAAAAGAACAGAATAATAGCCATAATTACAATGGCAACACTAGTCAAAAATAGTATAATACAAAACACAATTGAGCTCTAAAAATTGAAAATGTTATGAATAACATTACTTATCTACATTTTTATTTATTTTCTGACAAAATGTAGTTGGAGATAAACAAAAAAACACACAGAAAACATACAAATCTGACTATGCACTTATTAGCAGCCATAACATAGTGAAGCCCAGACCTCAAATTAATCAGGCAGGAGGAACTGGGAAAGTAGGGATGTATATATCTTTTGTTTTTTACATCTTAAACCATTACTTTTGAACTGCAGCTCCATATTAAATTGCCACGTCTGACAGAAAAGTCAGAATGAGATATTTTTCCCTCATTGTTCAATGCAGCGTACCGTGGAGTCTATTTTTGTTTGGAGGAAGAAGCAGGCGCTGAATCCACTGCACTTCTCATAAAACCACTGAGATACTCCTGTGTTTTGTTCTTGTCTTACACAAATGCAATAGAGACTAGCTGGGGTAACAGTAAGTTTGAGCTTGTTCCTGCTATTACACTATCCTGTGTACTCAGTCAACCTCCCATCTCTCTTAGACTTATATAATCTTTGTCTGGAATTATGCGCTTTTGACAAGTTGACAATAAATAAATGAATGCACAGTGTAGGTTTATCAAAATGGCGGCAGAACACCTTCCACCAACTCCCAAAAAGAGTTGGATGTTGTTTTGTTAGTCAGTTTTCCTAAATTGGACATGGAAATGAAAAATGCTTGGCCATTTTGATAGCTGAACTGGACTAAAACCACACACAATCTTGTATGAAACCTAGACTTGTAAAAACACAAGCACCTTTGAAAATGGTCAATCACATGACACATGGTTTGGAAATAAAGGGTTGTCAGGGAGATGTTTTTGTGCCTGGTGCAATGAAAAAAGATGGTCATATGGTAGGACACTATTTGAGGTGTCATTTCTGGATAGGGGTGAGACAAAATATCGATATACCGATATATCACAATATATCACAATATATCAGAATTTATAATATACACAAAAATAAAAACTGGCAGCACTTATATGTGGGCTTATTTGTGAGATACAGTTAAAAAAATAACCATTCTAATTATTAAATTAACTGCATATAATTGAAATAAAAAAATCCATTCATTGGAATAGAGTTTAAAAAATGGATTGATTTCTTTATAAACAGTGATATATGATATATGTCGTAGGTTATTATGTGCAATATATTGATTATTGCAGTATTGCCATATTGTGATATTATCAGTATCATGAGCCATGTATTGCGTATCGAATCGGGAGGTTCCCAGCCCTATTTCTGGACAGGGTAAAAATGCTGGACTGGTTATAAATACATAAGAACCTGCTGAGTTTAAATCAGTGGTAAATGCCATCACAGCCTTCCTTACAATAAATAGACCCTGTTATATATCTGCCAAAATAAAAATGAGGTGTGAAGGCAGATCTTCTGGTGCAGCACAAACACATACCTATGAGACGAATACCAGGAAAAGGAAAACTGTCCACTTTAGCATGTAGGCATTTGATCAATTTTGCCGATGAACAGCAGTGTAGCTCCCCTAAGGATATTGGCGACTGTTGAACAGAGGCTAAGTGGAAAGGTGCAGAGAAGTAGGTTGAGTCGATGGTGTTGGCTTTCTCTGCCCCGGGGCCTAACACATTTAGTGAGCTGACTGACACACTTTGGATGTATTAGGCACCGAGCGCTCTGCTAACCTCTGGTCTGTTTCTGCAGCACTTCTTCCATCTCTTCCTCAGCCTCTTATCGCTGTCTGTCTGTCACTGCAATCTCCTCCACATACACTGTGCCCATCAGGCCTAGTATTTCAGCAACATTGCTTTAGCATTGATGTTCCTTCACGCCCCAGCCAAATTGGTGTTTGCTGTCTAGACACTGGTTGCTTGTGTCTCTGTATGGATAAACATACACTCTCTGGCTCATCTGTTTATAGGGGTGATTAGATTAAAAGAATCTGACGGAAATGCAATAACGCTCTATTAGTCTGCCCGTCAGGGGGGATAATCATTTCAAATAGAAATGCGTTTTCCATTTTACTATCTAATTTATACTTTCTTTGCCTCTGCATCTGTTTCACTCTGGAGACTAGGTTATGAGTGCACAGCTTTAAAATAGGCCTGGTTCACATCCAGGATGCTGCAATATAACACAAATAAACAGGAATATGCAGCAATAAATCCCTCATGGGAAAGGACACCCAAAGGCTACAGGGTTTCAGCTCAGTCTCTGTCAATGTAGTATGAGGTGAGAAAAACAAGTCCGTTCACCCATGTTGCCTGATGCTATGTGGTGGTTTAAGATTAGGGTCAAAGATTAGAAGGCTTACACAAGATAAGAATGGGATTAAAAGAGCTCAGAGATGTAAAATTACAGATCAGAAAAGCAGGCAAAAACACACCTGAGTTGTAAACAAACTCATAACACAACAGCCACCTGTCCTGCTGGAAAATCCCAGGGATTGCAGCGAGAAAAAACAAAACAATGAAATCCTGACGAAAGAATGGGAGAGCAAATAAAATGGAAGCAGCATCCAATATTCCAGAGAGGGATTCGGCACACATCAAAGCCTGCCTCTGCAGTAAGTCTGTTAGATTTGGGATTAATGGACTCCAGAGTGGCCCGGACACACACGCAGATGAACACACAACACACACACAAAAAACTCACATCCACTAACACACACTAACACAACTGCGCCTGATAAGATTCACAACTGAGGCCGGCAAAGTACTGCACTGCCGAGTATATCTATTCTAGTAACTCTCCTCAACAGTCTCTGCTGTGCCATGATACTGTGTTACAACATGCTGTTAGCCACTCAAAGCACTTAGTGTAATTTCTGAGGATTCCAGTAAATTTGGAGCTGCACGGTGTTAGCGGTCCAGGTGGCTGAAGCAGAAGTATTCAGAGGGAGCAGCTTTCCAGACATGTCTGAAGATGGTCTAAACAAGTGTTTTATTTTGCTTAGCGGGTTAGACATGTGTGCCGACATGAACTCAATCTGCAAAAAGATATATATAGTTTAACTACATTTAGGGGAAAACTATTTTGGTTTATTTACAATCCAAATACATTTCTTGGATTTATTTTGTTAATAAATATTCTACATAATTCAGAACCCTTGAATTATCACAAACCTAAATACTGATGGGTTGAGTGCATGCATGCACACATGACCGTAGGCTGCCTCCGAGCTCCAATGACTTCATGTAAATTACTAAAATGCAAATCCTGCTGCTAAGGCTCAGCTGTCCTCTAATGCATTTTGAGGAAAACACATGAAAATGAGGAAACAACTCACCACCAGTATCTCGCCTTTAATCTCAACAACAGACAGACAGAAAGACAACCTAATCCCAGTCCCTGACTGCCTTTACCCCCCGATGCCCACCTGCTCCCTCTGTCTTGCTGCATCCCCTGCCCATGGGCTCCAACCACAGGTGCACACAAATGCAAACCACTGGGTGGAAAATGCTTGTTGACAGCATTCTGGTGTGTTTGTGATTGGTCAGTGAACAATGAGGGAGTTTCCTGAACCACTTGTCAAGCTGATGGAACAGCTGGACACCAGACACGGATCAGGGTGCCTAGAGACTATGACCAACAACAGGGAACTCGAAAATGAGATTTGCCAAAGCTTAAGATCTCAGTTGATTCACAAGCTAAATTACAAAGAATCTCATATGACATGACCATCACAAATCAGGATGCAACATTCAGAACATGCTTTTGCCTGGCCTATTTTTCACAATAATTTCTTTACTAACCAGACGGAGTAAATTAAATATGACTATGATATAATTTATGGAATTTTAGTGTCAGGTGAAAATGTATATTCATTTATAATACACAAGAGTCAACTATAATTTCTCAGCTCAAGAGGCAAAAAAACATCAATCACCTGTCGTTGGATATGCCTAGAATTGTAATGCGGTTGCCTGGATACAGCAAACGCAAGAGTGTGTATTTTCTATCACGCAGCATGTACTAATTCATTCACTCCACTATTGTCTGTCTCTCCTCCTCTGAGCGCCAACGTGCCAGGCTCGCTCTTCCTGAGCAGCATTATCACAATCTGGGGAACTAGATTATCCCTGGGCTCAAAACTTCATCCTCTTTGATCCCCTCTTGGGAGCGATGAGAGGCAGTGCGGGGGACCATCACCCACATTTCCCACTCTCAATCAAGTTCAGTTCATCAAGGCATATTCTGATAACCTCCAGGGACAGATGGACAACTGGTTTAAAAACACCAGCTGAAGATGGGCATTAGCCTGTCAAGGATGATACCAAAGGCACACTAAATCTGTAAAGAGTCTTTTAGACCCTAACATTCTTCCTTTGAATAATGATCAATTTAACACACAAGGAATATAATAGCCTACAGAACACGTCCCTACAACAGCTGATTGTTGTTGTGTCAATTGCCTATTAACTATGCTGCATAAAGGATTAGACATGCTCATATTATTCTGATCTCCATTTAAAGAGACCTGCCCAGGTGAACCTACATAAAATACACCTCACTGCTCACTCAGCCATGCTCTGAATTTAAATATAGCAAACCCAAAGAGAATGGGTAAACACCCCAGTTATAAGTACTTTATAAAGATCCATCACACACAGTTGTTTACATTGCATCCCTGTTAAATCTCCATAATGGATCTTTGTTGTGGTTTGAGGTGGGATGGTGAGGTCAGCTGTTAATTGGCCGCTGGTAATTACAGATGCAGCTTAAGCTCGCAGACATCGTCCACTGGGCTTTGGTGGTGCCGCATTGTAACTAATGGAACACGGCATGGACTGAAAATTACACATCTATCTATTAGCCGTTCCAAAAATAATGTTGTATTTGTTTTTAGAATAGGGCAAGAAAAAAAGCACACTTTTGGAAATCTCAGCCTCAGGTCCCACGCTTTCTCCGAGTAAATGAGCGAATGAAGAGATGCTGCATATAACAAAACACAATCTTTTAAGTCCAATGCCAGTCATCATCATTCAAACGGTCCTCATCCCTTCAACCTCTCTACCCTTTTCAAGTTGCCAAGAGGGTTTCCCCTTTCCCCTCCGCTACACTGAGAAGAAGCAATTCAGTCGCAGCAACAATAGCAGCTACCCAATTAAAACTGTGTTGGCCTTGCAATTCCTCAAGGTATTGCCATGTGACAGTTTAATTAACCAAGCCCCTTATCTTAATTTAGCAGGATCAAAAAGTAACAAACTGAGGTTATCGGAGAAAAAAAAAAACACTCAGTCGCCGTACTCACACAGTCGTCAAGACACAGAGCATACACTCTCTCAATCTCTGTCAGCCAAGGAGGCAGCAGAGCAGAGCAGAGCCAACCATGTTACAAGGATTTTTGATATGCTCATAATAAGATACAGGAATCCTTTATATATATATATATATAGGAGTACAGCTTGTTCCATCTTAACTACAGCTATAGGGTCAGGTTAATGTCATTTTTTTATGATATATGTGACTGCACAGGGATGTCTTTGTACGGTGTTTACGTTCACAGGCTTTTATTTTGAATTTGAACTGGTGGCTTAGTGACTGTGGGGGGCCAGGCACCATACTTCTTAAGCTGATCTCCCGCCGCGTCTGCCCGCCTCTCTTTATCAATCAGACCATCCTTTTATACATTCACCTAAAACGTATTCACCTCTTATTACAGCTGTATTTGTCAAGTTGTTACCACATTCCTTAATGGATTTGTTCACCTATTTGTAGAGATACACTAGTCTGGTCAGGTAGTGTGGACATAATATTTCATTCTAGAGGGAAAGAAAGTACAAGAGATTCATGAATGTACATTGTTAGCTATTGTAAATGATCACACATACACTACACATAAAGTCACTGACAACCAGTCATCACATGTACACAGGACTGCATATCAGAATGTTTATATGTAAAGCAAACTCATACTATACTCATCAAGGAAGGGTCTTGCCCCAGGCACATTGACAGCATCAAGTTTCATTTATACAAATCCACAGCAAAAGTAGAACACATCTGCTTCAACAAGAATCAAGAATGAATCACAGTAAGCTGTATACATGTTTCCTAGTTTCAATTGTGCTCAAGACAAATTCAAATGACTATCCCTCAACCCAGAGATGTTTTGCCTACAGCTAAGTTGATCAGAATATTGTACAAATAATAACTGGGATTTCTCCCCCTTGCCCGGTCCTGTCCTGAATTTATGGGAGCTAATACTCTCTCTCCATGACTAGTCTTTTCCCTCAACAACTCGGACACTCCTTATTAACCAGCTCTCAAAGTTTAAAAGCTGTTTTGTTTTAGTGTGTTTCTCTTCTTCAATTGCATCGAGTTATCTATTGTACTGCAGGCCATGGATGAAAGGACATTACTAGTTATGGCTCAAAGTCGTGATGCCTCGGACAGGACAGGCTGGCCCATTTATCTCTTTGGTTTCCTGATGCAGTACAACACGGAGGAAACAATGCCCCAGGGAGCCACAGATATTCATTCACATCCGCCAAAAGAAGCAGCCCGGACAGAAAAGGTCCCATCGCTTTTTTAGCATCTTAACTAAGTTGTGCTAAAGTCACTGTCTATGGCAATTTTCATCAAATATGGCATTGTGGCAGGACAAAAGTGCCGTAATTCGGGTTGTTTGTAACTGTCTGTGAAATTGATCTAACAATTTGGCACTTGGATTGTAAAATAATGTCTATGTCCAATAACAGCGACTGCACTAGATCACTGTAGAAGACTGGGACATTATAAAATGTTTGCAGAAAATCTTATTAAACTCCTCATTACTTAGCGTGTTGGTTGTCTCAATGTAATTGGTAGCAAATTATAAAAATAAATCTTGTGACTTAACACTACTAATGAAAACTGAATTAGTGAGTGAAGGAACAGCAATTATGTGGCAACAATATATATTCCTAAACTGTAATGAAATTATGCATCTGAATTTGCATAGACCTTTGGTAGAATGAAATATAATACACTTAAATCCAACTCATGGTATGGAAGGTATGAATGCTATGCACATATGGACGGTAAAAAACATACCAACGTTGTTTATTTATGATTGTTGTAATGTGTGGTCGGAGAGGCAGTGGGTATTGTATGGCCGCCACTGCTACCACCACCTGTGTGTGGAGTAAATGAACAGGGGTTGAATAGTGAAGTCCTCTGAGTGTCTAAAAAAAAGGACTGCATACATCTGATCCATTACTGTTGCTATGGTAAAAATAGACACATTAATACAGTTTCATTATAAAGCTAATCGTATATTAACACCCTAAACCCAACTCCCTAAAATGCAGCATTTAACACTGAGTTTAAAGCAAGTAAAGAGACTGTGATGTGTGTAAACTATGTATCCTTTTTAATCTAAGGTACACACTGTAGTGATGATAAATGTGTCCAAAGAACTAACCCAAAATGCACATATGAGTCACTGACCATGGACAGAGGACAGATGGTCGTGAGGTGGCTCCGGTCCAGGCCTGACAATGTTCTGTATCGTTTTAATCTGCTCCGGAGTGTCCACCCTACCACTACTGTGCCGGGTGACATGTTTCACCCACTGAGAGCACATGCTGGTGCAAATACACATGTACAAACACACACAGAATTTTAGAAATATTGAGGTTTGTCAGGTTGACTAACCTCTATGGCCATTAACAGCTAAAGTGGACTGTACTATAATGAAGTTTCCAAAGTTGGTTCAGCTGTCATGCCAGTTTTATGTGTTGAATTAGATATTTGGGATGGCATACATTTGAAAATATATGGATAACAATGCAATGTCTGTGTGGTCTGAGCTGATTTAGATCTGATTTAGTTCTGGTTTGGACCTAGTTTGCTATGACTATGAAATTCTGGGTTATCCAATGTTTTAAAAATATAGTACTTTCTGCCAGTACACTTATTCATACATTGCATATTTTTATGTTACAAAAATACTGAGACTCGAACGTCTGTGACCCCCAATGGCTAAATGGTTATTTTGTAGTAGACACTAAGGATTTCATAATGATCTACTAAAATCCCAAGGACAGTGAACAAAGCAGCTCCTCCTCACACTGGTACAAATCAGTTCTGAATTGCTCAGAAGAGATTTGGGCCTGTGCACAAAAACAGCGAAATGAGACTACAGAGCAGAGCACAGAAAATTTAGAAACCATTGATCTCACACCTGCGTTTTAATCTCAAAATATCCCGGCTTCTGTTTGTGCCATCTAACTCAGCTCTGCAACAACTTAGGGGTTACAGTGGGAGGCTATTTCAAATCAACGTTAGTGCTTATTAGCCTATTTAATGCCTTCTTTACTGTGCTCAGAAACCCTTGTTAGCATTATTATATTTGTATCCGTTTGGCGCTGTATGTGACTACAATGCACAATGCAGGTAAAGGCCTAAAAAAAGCCTTTAAGTTTCTCAAAAACCAACAGTGCGCCTTATAATCCAGAGTGCCTTATATATGGATTGATTCTGGTTGTGCTTACTGACCTCCAAGCGATTTTGTGTCACACGGCGCCCAAGGCGCTCCGTCAAAATGTTTTGGTACGACTTCGGTAAACTACAAAGCTCCGGGAGTCAGGAGCGTCGTGGAGTAATACATACCAGTACTACGCTTCACCATAATATTAGTAGAGTATTATTATTATTGTTTATATATGACCCAAAAATGGCACCTGTCAAGAGACACGCTTACGACGTGGATTTTAAGCTCAAGGCTTTCAATCGTTTGAACAATGTTGAGAGTTATTGTGAACGCGTTTAATAAAGTTTGACTGACTGAATTGTCTGACTGTTTTGTTTTACTTAATGCGCCTTATGGTCCGGTGCGCCTTATATATGAAAAAAGCCCATTCATTGACAGTGCGCCTTATAATCCAGTGCGCCCTATAGTGCCGAAAATACGGAACTTTAATGATTCAAGACAATACTGTAAATAGCTTTGTCTGCCATTCCTACTCCCCTACTGCTTCTTTGACAGAGCATATGCAAAGAAAGTCTTATGTAGCAGAACAAGTTTGACAGGTTTTGTTTTTCTTCCAGTTACTCTCGTCACGGTGGAAGCCTTCTCTCGATATAATGTAGGTTACTAGTATGTTTACTGCAAGCAGAGTCAGTGTGTAAAATGTAAACAACGAAATATGCAAACTAATCAAACCCCCGGCCCCGGCTCGCTCTCTTCCAGCTCTATTACACACAAATGAGGCATTAAAGCAAACTAATTCAAATGTGTTCGTAGGTGAGGCCAAGGGAAAGTGCCACAACAAAAGCAGCCTATTGTCTGACCTAACTGGAGGTTTATACACAATGCAATAAGAGAGCTGAAATGCACTGACAAAAGAATTATGACAATAAATTAATAGCATTAGTGACAGGTGTTGCTTTCCAAAGTTATTTAGGGCTGACAATAAGTCTCTATTACCATCAAATCGTTCTATTGACTTAATGTGCCCTGAAGAACAGTTTCAGAGCGTTTAATGTTGTGTTTGCATTCTGTGAGTGAGCAGACACCTGCTCTTATAACCAAGGCGTGGTATACTGACATTTGGTTATGGGCCATTTTTCTTCTTCCACTGACAGTAAAGGTGCCATCTACTTTCTTATGTTGAGTCTGGATGTAATATTGATCCATAAATCGTGTTAGAAATTTTACCTAAATAAATAAATAAAAAAAACTTTGATTTTGTTAATGACAAGTAAAGGTCATTATTCAACTTTGATCAAATAAGTGATGCTCTGTGTCTAAAACAGCAGCATTTTAGCATATTCCCGTTAGACGTCCAGAGTGACTTGCAGCTTGACTATGGGCCTACGGTAAGGTAAATCCGTGACAGCCGCCAGTTGCAATGTTGACAACCGTTCATATTTATTCATCAAGGGCCATTTAAAGTGAACAATTCTCTATTCAACATTAGGTATTTTTGCAAGGTAGAACCGTACCCCAAACACTTGGATTACATGCAGACTACATCCAAATAGACTAGGCTATAGCCTGCCTACAACCTTCTAGCTGAGAGGCAAAAGCATATCCACTCTGCCACCCTTTTTCCACCAAACACATGAATACCTCATTTTAACCACTCATGGAATTTTAAAATACTGGTGGGAAACATGGACATAAAGAAATTGAATTGTGAGTTATGTTGATCCGCTAACGTAGGAAGATCGTTGAATCATGGTACAGGCATTCATTAATGGACTGCTCTTCACCGTCCTGTTTAATGCAACAATGCCAGTGTTTATATAAGGGCAAATGAACATTAGGTTGGATGTACACTGAATGTGTAGTTAAACAGGTTTTAAAATCATAATATAATATTTTTTACCATATCACCCACCCTGGCCCATAGAGCTTCATATTATGTCACAATACACAATTACTGACCGTACAATTGTACACAATATCATACTCCATCTAAAGAAAATTACAGTACAAATGGAATGAAACATGGATATGATGGCTAAGGTAAAAAAAAAACATAGACCAGGTTGTATGTTGCTTGAGGCAGAGTAAAAAAAAAAATCCTGAATGAATGCATTTAAAAGGTACCAGCACTTGTTGGGTAAGTGCAGGCAAAAGCACTCTCAACAGGACCTGTGGCAATCGTTTTTTAGCACGAGAAGCCCAATAACACCATGATGAGTGGTTGTAATGGGGCTCAGAGAGAAGGAAGACATATTTTCACTCATTGCTTCCATAAACATGCCGTAATTATTCAGCGCAGCTAGCCGAGTGAAAGGATAAAGCCAGAGATTTATGGTGGGTGTAGTAAGAGTTGGAGATTCTCATCAATTCTCGCCAGTGGTGTGTTGCCATACTACTTGGAGATAGGCCTCTGTGAATCCAGAGTGAGTCTCCACGCTGACGGACCAAAGCGTTGGTTGAAAAACAGCTGGACAGCATATGGGTTGCATTAAAGATGACAAAATGATCTTCACATCCATATTGTGAGAAACTGAATGTATAGCATTAACGTTATGTCTTCATCTGACAGAAAATTACACAATATCTACACAATTATTATTATCAGAACGTTAAAAGAGATCACTGGTTTAGTTGGTTTAACCCTAACCCTAATGGTGACCTGGCCACATTCATTCCTAGGCAATGTGGGTTAAGTGTCTTGCCCAGGGACGGGCTTGGACGGGAACTCAAACCACCGACCCTCTGGTTGAAGGGCCTACCACTGCCGCCTGCTTTATTCCTGGTTACGTTTTTGGTTTAGCCATGATTGAATCCTGATTTTAGTAGTATATTTTTCCTGGTTTAGTGATAGTTGACTTCTGGTTTAGGTCTGGTTAAGTCTTGGTTTACTTTTTCATTAGTTGATTCACACTCAGTTTTGTTTCAAGCCATCTATGTCATAAAGCAATCCAATAATGAAGAGATGAAGGACACACAAATGGACATTAGCCTACACTTATAACAATGGAATTTAATAAAACGTCAAGTCTTAAGAAAAAATAGTATATAATCCTTTTAAATCTTCCATAATGAGAGAGGAAGGGAAACTAAAGACTAGGCTTTTTCTTCTCCCTTCACCCCGCAAGATTTGAGGCTTTTCTGACGGATTCCACTAGCTTAGCCGCAAATCGCCTCACTGCTGCGTTATACGGCAATATCCTCAAAGAATGGGGTGAACGCACCAACTGGCACATGTGGAATGGACGCACAAAGACACACACATACACACAAAATCTGATTTGACTTTGAGCGATGCATCCTGGAGAAGACCAGATTGCTGCTCCTTCATTTTCACCCACTAGCAAAAAGTAGCTGGTGATACTTCTATGAATCAGTAAATCAGGCTCCTATCCCAAGCCAGCAATGTAGAGGAGTCTGAATGAGGCGCATGGGGAAGATGAAAGGCTCAAAGACAAATCCCCACTGTCCAAAGGCCCGCTCCAACAGTTAAAAGGAACAAGAGCATCTGGCTGCTGCTGCTGCTTCAGATGTTACTTACTCTCTATAATCTACTCCCTCTACTCATCCTATAGATTTATTAATGGACAAAAGGACTCTCATGTGAAAAAACAACAGATAGGAGAATTTGTCATTAACCTCCAGCTGTATTGATATGGGATTTAACAATGTGTCTATTTCATAAAATTTAAATCTGCCAGTACTTATTTTATTTAAATTTACAGAATTGTATTTAAAAAAACAAACCCTGATTATTCAGTTATCGGAATACAGTTCAAAAACTGTTTTAGTTACTTTAAAATCAGTGATATACGGTATGTTATCATTATGATATATATTGATTATCACAGTATCGCCATATTGCTGTTGATATGCTGTTCTGGGAGAGTTTACCAGAATGACGCATGTCAACGTCTGCACTGGAACAAGGCGTATAAACTTGGCACTGGACTCTAGAAATCATGTTTAAACAGACACCAAGCTTCAAACCAATCCAAGACACCTTCATATGTTACCTGTTTGGCAGAAATAATGACCATACTCAGATTTTGATAAATAGTCACAAAAATTCCAATATAGCATCCATTTTTTTCAAGAAGGCTGCCAAATAATGCCTATAATGAAATACACAGGGACTAATTACTATACAAAAATGTATATATCTATATACATATAGATATATGTCAAGAAATTGCTAAATATAGTTGGAGTAAGATACTGGCTCTTCAGGTTTCCAATATGCGGGTCATAGTCTATAAAATGGCTTTGAATTAGGTGACAGGAGGAGCTCCAAAAGTCAAAAGTCAAATCACTCTTATTTCGTGACAATTTACAGTGCATTTTCCAATAAGAATACTAATGTTTTTCCTCATTCCTAAAAACAGTATCGGACATTCTTTCTCGGAGCAGTCAGACTGACTTTTAAGTGGCTACCATACAGAGAATGTACCAAAGTTCATGTTTGTAACATCAACTGAACGAGTCTGGCTCAAAATCACTTTAAGCCGCTCCACTATTGTTGTTTTTAATTTTTTTAAATTAATATCTTTGGGGTATTTCATATTTGGGTGGTTGTAAGTCTATGTATAACCTTCATTTAATGGTTTCTTTTCCACAAAAGACTAAATCAGAGCCAAGCTACAGTATTGTATGGGGCTGGCTCATTAAGTACTGTATCTGCTACATATGCTCAGTTGAGTTTGGAAGGCGTTTGGAACAATCAAATCTCTGAAGATCCCCTTTGTTTATTTGATTTTTGGCTTTAACAATTCAGAACTGTATCTCATTTTAGTGTGTCTCAATAAAATGAGAACCTGCAATTGAGAATGCCAGCTATCTATTCCTAAAACCGTATTTTTGAGCATTTTTGCATCATTATGTTAGGTACCTCAGTGTGCCCCACTAGAAAAGTGGTTACTTCCACCCAGTCCAGTTAGAAGAGATTTGGTGAATCTAAATTGGCCTTAGTGAGTAAATGTACATAGTGCAAGGTGTGCCCCTTTCAAGGCCCATGTCCCAACTGGATTGGCCTAAGACACCCACAACCTATATCAGGAAAAAGCTGATACATCAACCTAAAACATGAACAATATAGACTAATTCTCCAGCTAGGTACATCCTGATCAAGATCCTGACTCAAGATAAGGAGAAGGGTCCCACTGCTCCTGACAGGTGGTCCCAGCGGCATTGAAGGATAAAATTTCCCTACGGGGACAATAAAGTATATCTGAACTTTAACCAACATGAATATATGTAGGAAATCTCTGAATCCCTGTGAACAATGTGTATAATGCCACAACTACAGTACAATATATCGTCTAATTCACACTGACTGCAGTATGGAACGGGCGCCGCATTTGCTCCCGCAGAAAAATAAACCACTGAAGTCTGTGCTCATTCACACCAGCTTTGGTGCTGTTCGGATCTGGCGCTCCGGATGATATTTTTTCCGGACACCGGATTTGCTCGGACACGTACAGCACACGGACCGCACTCAGAGTGAATGGTAGTTCGGAGAAAGACGACAAGGAAATCACTCTGCATTTAGTGTGATTAAGGAGTAAGCCGTATTTATGATGAGATCTGCAAAGCTGAGAACAAATGCTTTAACACTGGCAAATCCAGAGACACCGTAATGACAGATAAAACACACAAGAGCGAAGTCTATCAAAACGTCCATGAAATATGAATGGTGTTGAAAAGATGCCCTTTTCTAACAGGCAGATAAAAGGTTTATTGAAGGCAGGAGTTTGCACGATATAGGTTACCATGGCTACAAGTGTGAAAAGGGCATCTGATCCGACTTCTGACCAGTCAATTAATCTTGGAATTGGAATTTCAGATATCAAAGGCTCAATTGTGGATGAAAATTAATTGCTATGTAAAAAAAGTGAGAAATTCACTTGTAAGCCCAGATTGTTGTATCGCCCACCCTTAGGTATACCCCTGCTGCCCTGGATAGTGATCACTTAGTCACAGAGTTGACACACAGACATACACATACAGCTATTCACACTCTTTTTAGATCACATGCACTTTATCACATGCATGTCTTCGGATGTCGGGACCATGCCAGAATATGTAGAGAGAACACCGTAACACGGGGAGGACATGCAGACTCCACACAGAGAGATTGCATTGGTCAGTCAACCTAGTCGCTGGGAGGCAGGTGCAGCATATCTCTGCCCTTCCAACTTAATGTAAAAAATGTCCACGCATTTAAAAAAATAAATAATTGGGTAAAGCTAAATATATTCTTTAGAACCATTACTAAAGAAATAGTCGTAATAACAAAAACACTGCAGTTCAAAGAGCCTACTTACTAAGCATTATCACATATAGTAAATAAAAAGGCTGATGCAATCCTTTGATGTGTATAGACCAATATGCATCTCTGTGTTGACTCTCCCCCATATATTTTCAAAGCAGAGGACGATGTGGAGGTTGCCGAGCGGGGGTGGGCTGAGGAGGGGTTATATCACTGTGCCACAAATAACAAGAAAAGTCCATTTTACTGTGCTCTTCAGCCGCTGCTAGTGTCATTGTGAACACAACTCACGGCTGTCTGTACTCACTGTAGCTGTGCTAATGTCCTTGTAGTATCACCCCCTTGCACACCCCCCCTCATCCCCTCCTTTTTAAAATAAGGCTTGCTGTTAATCACACTCCCATCATAGTTAATTAGAAGAGGTCAGCTAGTACAGGCGACACAATATCATGGCGGTACACTCCCCCGCCGATCCAATCCATTTCCTCGGACGCGGTTATCATGAGGGTACATCTCTTTACAAGTCTGCTGCCTGTCTGTTCACGATAGCAGGCTATAGCAGTCAACTCCAGGCTGCCAGTGACTCTGTATCAACCACCGCTTACAGGCATGTAGAAGCATCAATTAATTGTGGCGCAATACAGGCAAAAAATGCATTGGATATACTTAGGCTTAATTAATACGTTGCCACCAATTTTGCCGAGCTAATTAATCAATTTGAAAAACTGTCTCTTGTGTAGAGCCGTCCAGATTATGCAGTTGGGTAAAAAAAAGACACACAAACCAGAAGATGAGATGAAATAGAAGAGATGTGTTTGGAGTACAGCTAACGATTGGCACACAAAAGCATCAAAACTGAAAATGAGGGAACAGAATGCAAATATTAAAAGAAATGTCCATAGAGAAAACTCAAATCTATAAGCCACAACCTAATGAGATGCAAGACCATAAAGGGGCTAGGAATTGATTGGGACTTTTAACTACATGCTCAAAGGGTTAGTTCACATTGTTTGATGTGCGAATGTATTATCTTCTAGTCAGTACGCCCCCAGAAGCGATCACACAGAGAGCTCAACGTGGACGCTACAGCTCATCACTTACAGTAGCAGCTGGTGAAGAAGAAAAAATGTCAGTTTAAATGTACATTATATTTAGAAGAGAACCACCGCTTTCCCTCTCACCCATTTTTCTAATGAGGAACTGAGCCCTGAAGCTGCTCAAAGCCACCTGAAAAGAAAGTCACAAGTTTATGCTGACAGTAATCTCAATGGACTCTGGTGGCTAAAAGCTAACTAAATTGAGCTAATATTGTATATAGATATATTGTTTTGGATACTAAATGGGGAACGATCCTGAAGTCTACAGATTTGATCCAACTTTCTCTTTGTTCCAAAAAAAAACGATTCTATATAAAAATTTCTATAGGCAGAAAGCTATAAACATACATATAAGTCTTCAAACAGTGTTGCAGAAGCTAGAGTACCCAATGTAAAGCCATCTTAACACAGGGGGAGAACATGCAGACTCCATGCTTGCTGAGATGAATGTAATTACTAACCACTGTGAACCCTGTTTTGTGTGATTATTTGTTTGCAATTTGTCTGAGCCTCACCTTTTCAGGGGAGGTTTAGTTTACTCGCTTGTTATTCACCAACCACTTACTAAACTGAACCATGCTGACAGAGGCAACCCAATTTGAGTGCATTTTAACTGAGCTAAATTTATGTGCGAATGCCTTTCTAAAACAGAAAGCCAGGCAGTGGTAATATGCTCCGTACAGAATAATGCCTGAACATAACTCCACTTCAAAAATGCCAACTATCATTTTAAAAAGAGTGTCAAGAAGGGTTGCATGATAGGAGCGACACTGTTGAGCAGATATGATAGAAGTGAAGGGGAAAACTGCAAAACAATCCCAGGGCAATGACTAATGATACACTCACATTTTCCTGTTCCTATCTGATAATATAATCACTCATGAATAGTACTTTTATGGATTTATGCGCGAGCTGAATTTAGCGCGCTGTGATAGTGATACCTGCATTAAAAGAGGCCCTATTATGTAACTTTTCTGAGATTCCAACCATGTTATAATGTTTCCTAGTCAAAATCATACCTGCAGTTGTTTTGTTTACACATGTTTGAGTAATCCTCCATGCTGATGAACTGATCCATTCAGCAGCTCAAAATGCCTGGTTTCACCTTTTTAGGTAAGTGAATAAAGAAACAAGAATATCATTCAAATTCTTGTTTGCATTGGCTCTAGTAGTGAATGGGCATAGTCAGCAGGAAGAAAAATGTGTTCAAAGGGATATGTGCCAACTTTAAGCTTTTCCAGTGAAAAAACAACAGAAATACAATACAATTTTAATAACATGTTTAATCCAAATGTAGAGGCTAATAAAGTTAATTAAAAAAGCATAAGAAATCATAACATGAAGCACCTAGGCCTCTTTTCAAAGATCAATAATAGTTGTGATGTGGTAAATACAATCCTAAATAAGCATTGTTTGTTTCTATTATCACTTAATAAAGATGCATTGAAGTTTGGGCCACACCTGTCTCCTTCATGGCTGCTCTTGCACAGTAACACAGCCTCCCCCTCCTAGCTCCAGTCCTACGCCTCCCCTCAAAAGCCTGAGCTAAGCCTTAGTGTTATTGGCAAAACACAGCCAGCTGCAGCCGGTTAACTGTCTAATCTCACATCAATCGATTTCCTCCAAACAAGAAGAAGAAGAGGGCTGGAGAATTGGAACCAAAGTTGCAGTGTGAGCGCTGAACACGGCGGAGGGCAGCGATGAGTGACAAACGTGCAATGGCAGGTTACAACCGTTTTACTTCCAAAGCCACACGCCCGGGTTCGGTCACAATCTCTGAGCTGGAGAGCATCAAACGGATAATGATCGAGAGAAAACACGGTGGACAGAAGGAATGTGCTTTGTGCTAGTAGACAGTGCTAACGACGATCTCACATTGCCTGACAGAGGTTGGACAATACCAGCCTGTTCTCCTGGGCTTCATCATTGTTGTTTAGTTTTGATTCAGCTGTAGATTAGTCCAGTTTTTTTCTTCAACAGCCTTTCATTCACACCTATCAACTCCCAACTACCAAACTATACTGCATCTTCCTTTTGTCATGTGTGCTCTGTTCATAAATCTGATCCTGCAGGTCCCTCATGGACAATTAAATAGGAACATTTTCAAAATGAGAAACATATGGGAGTTTTTAATTGACCAATTTCTCTTGCCAACGTGTATGGCTTTTTTTTTTCTCCGCCTTGCTAAAAACCAATGAAAAGAATAGCGAGACATACATATTGCATAGCAGAATGTCATTGTCCTTGTGTACAAAGTAAAACAGGCCTTCTGTTGTCTGGATTAATAGCACCATTAGACAGAATCTATGCTTTGTATCACACTGTATTTCTAGATACAGCCAGAGAGATGCATTTTGTGTAGTAGACAGTTGTGTACATTTGTATTTCTCTGCTACTATCTGTTTTTCCAACAGCTAATGGCCCAAGCCGAGAACACGGACATGAACGGTTGAGCCCGAGTGTGAAATTTTCCATAGTGTTGCCTATTTTTTCTTGACATACCTAGGTACAATCTTGCCTAGTCTCTCGACCTTGAACGATGGCAAGATGGCTGGTATTGAGGAGGCCTATAACAATCCACATCTGGGGAGTTATTGTTCTACACGTATCACACGCAATCTGCCCGACCCGTAGTGAATAGAATAATTATTCATATTTAATCACCACCACCACCACTACCCGAGTTCCATCGCCTGCCTCTCACTAAGTCATTTTCCATGTTCCATTATCAAAGTTTCAGAGATGGCTGCTCAGGAAAGGGGACTACTAAATGTAAGAGGCTGAAGTAGTTGGGCTTATAAAAACATAATGGGCTTGTCTGCTTTGATAAACCGTGGACGTGTACGGAATGTGCGGACTCTCTCCCGCACACCTCAAAAACGTGGCGCACACAATTTTACAAATACACACACAGAGCACTAAATGAGAGAAGTGTCAGAGAACAAAGTATAAGGCAGAACAAAGTAACCAGGTTTTAGATTGGGAGCGTTCATGCAAGTCAGGGGCGCTATACAAATAACTGTGGTGCGAGGGAAATGAACTAGATAGTCATTTTGGTCCCAGAGTTTTGTTTGCAAGGCGTTGCTCATTCATCATATAGGCAAATTTACACCCTAGCATTGGCTCACCTTGCTCCTGGGGTGGGGGTTTGACACCCGTTGCCTTCAGCTTGAGGGCTTCCTTGGCTGACATATCGCAGCAAGAGCCTTTGTTAGTGTCCTGGTCGCTGTCCGCCTGGTCGCTGTCCCCATGGCCGCTGTCTCTCAGGCTGGCACGCTCTGGGTCTTTAAATGTCGAACTACTAGACAAATAGAAGAGAAGAAGAAAAATAGCATGAACACACAATACAATCTGACTGGTTAAACTTAAAAAAAATCCAGTGAACAAATTGCCTCGTTTCAAATGGTAAGCTCACATAAACTTGGAAGGATTACTTGAAAGGCTTTGTTCACTATACACTGTGTAAAGCACTTAGTGGTGCATTCTGAATGTATGAAAAGAGCTTTATAAATAAAGTTTGATTGACTGACAAAAACTTTGCTTTAAATCTAGGAAACAGATTGTCTTAAAAATAGTGACTTTTTTCCGAACTAAATTGGTGACTGTTGTAGTAGTTAATATTTTTGTTCCCCGTCATCAGTCCCAGCGAACTATGGGCCTTAAGCGGGGCACACTACAATGACAAAGATAATTTTTATGAATTCATGTGAGTAAACGGTGGTCAGTGTGCATTCACAAAAAATATATTACTTGGTGTAACTTTGGAGTCTAAGTTGAAGTTACTTTTTCAGGCAATCATTTTTTTTCCAAGTAAAGTCAACTTTTATTTTACAGTGTACAGTCGCCTGCTGAGAATTTTAAAAGCTTTTCTTGCCTACGGAGACAGGATGAAACATTCATGAACATCTCTAAGAATGCTTAAATAAAACAAGGACAATTATAATAAGATTATTTAGGATGTAATAAAAGAATGCACTGGGGGGCTTCTTCTTGTCTTCTGGAGCTGAGACAAAAGGCTAAGCATGCGTCTGTTATTTAACTAATGTGACAATAAACTTACAGTGGTAACCAATTTAAAAGCACGCATGGCCTGGATGTCGTCCCATAGACAGCTCAGTTGTGCACAGAGGTGGGTAAGTAATTTGGACTCACGAAAGTCTAGTGTTACTAAGTAGAAGTAAAAAGTTGTATATGAAATAATTATGTACTCAAGTTCAAATAAAAATATGTTTGGTGGTGCGTACGGAATAGTTACTCAGTACACAGATATGCCAAAATAATGAGAAAATCCAGGTCATTCCAAAAAATACCCCACCAAATTCCTATCCTTCTCAAAGCATAAGTAAACCTTGATGGTGGGTACTTAATGAAGAGTATTGCTCAAAATGATGACAGTCAAGGTACACATTACTATCAAAGAAACAACTATAAAATACTATTTATCCATAAGGTTACTGAAGTAAACACAGTAAATATAACATTGTGCTACTACCCACCTCTGCTCACATGGCACAATTAAATGGGCTTCAGTTAGTGTTGCTCAAGTGCTGCACGGGGAGTCCGGGTGCAAAACAAAAGGTGTGAGGTGTTGTGATGGTTATAGATCCTAGCTCTTACCTTTGTACAAACTGTTGTCTGCTACCCATATAATTAGGCTCCGAGGGGAAATTGTCCGTCTGTGGAGGAGAGAAAAGAAAATAAGTATGTACTAGGCTCGGAGGAGAGGAGCCCTGCTGAGAAACTGGATCCTGACGGTGACATGTGATTAATTATGTACAGATACAAAATCAAGTGCAGGATGGAGAAGGGGCAAAACAAAAATAATGAGCTCTACTATTTCTTTTAGTTTGAAGATGTTTGTGTACTACAACTAATTAAGTATTTGGTAGTAAAACATTCAGCTTAACATTAAGTATTAGATGTATAGTTTGTAGGAGCACTTTGATTAGAACAAGAGGCATCATAGCCATTTTAATGAAGGACTAAACACAGGAAGCTTCTTTGTAAACAGTGGTTTGTGGGGCTTATAAGGGCCAATATGGTTGTTTTCAGGTTCTAGATTGTGATGATGGAGGGCAGGTGCCAGAATTCTGTATTAACTACATGGGATTTTTTATAAGAAAAATCCCTCCAGAGAATCCACACATGTTGAATCTGATCATTTTTATTAGTAGCCAGGTCCATTAACCCCCCTATAGCTTTCCAACCACCAATCTGAAGATTAACTATAGTCATTTTCCTGCCTTAAAATGTATAGGGCAAATAGAATGTTGTGATGTCACCTGCAACCCAGCAACATGAGCGTATGTGCAAGTTAGAGGCTGTAAAAAATATACCTGACCTCTCAAATTCAATTCAAAATGGCCGACTTCCTGTTTGTTGTAGGGTGGGGTCATAATAATATTTTATGTTGGGTACACTGTGGAGAATCACTGTACCAAGTTTCATTGCTCTCTGCC